>CAXKVW010000956.1:0-291311 GCA_964058825.1 Carex arenaria
CGACACTCAGGTGACTGGCAGAAACTCCGTTGTTTTGTGCCGCGATCTGTCCGTCTTGCTCCGGCGACACTCAGGTGACTGTCAGAAACTCCGTCGATCTCTTCCATTTTTTGAAGAAACTCCGTCGTTTTGTGCCGCAATCTCAGAACTACATTAAGATCTCCAATTTGAGATCTTGTTATTTCAATCTTAATTTCAGGTAGAGATCTTCAATTTGATATCATCTATTTATAGTTTTGTATTTTGCGATATCTGCTCTACAGCTTTTCTTCAATTATCTGATAGTTCTTTGTGAATCATCTGATATTTCAGTTTGAATCACAATGTATGCTTATTTGATTCGAGATTTACATATTATCATCTTTTATTGTTGATAGATAATTCAATCATCTGATAATTTTTTGCTGAATGAATACTTGCTGGTAAATAATTATCAGGTAAATACTTTGTACTTTGTAAGTGAATACTTTATATTTATGGATGAATACTTTAGTGTTAAGTAATTCACACTTTTATTGAGGACTGGTGCATTTTTTGCTGGATGATTATTTTCTGGTAAATAATTATTTTGGAGTTCTGACACAACATACAAATGTGAGATTGATTTAATGTTTATGTTTCATTTGCCTGTTGCAGGAATTGGGCATTGGAATTAGAGTCTAATTGAATCTAGCCCCAAAACTATACTTATTTGTATGATTTTGTGAGGGTAGTTGAGGAGTCGGTTGTTGAAGCTTGAACTAATTTCAATATAATTTTTCTGGTTTGAACAAATACATACAATCATCTACTTAACCATCAGGTTTGGCTTCTCTTGTGACACATTTTTTTGATGTAATCAAGTATATGAATGAATACCTACTCCTAACAGGTAACAATTTATTTTTAATATATTGTTAATATGTTTCACTGTATAGGGTGAATATTTCATTGTATATGAATGAATACTTTATGGATGTGAGATTCATAGTGTAATTTGAATTTTTGAATTGAAATAACAATATGATATATAATGAATACTTTATGACTTGTAGATGCATATTACACCTAAGAGGAAGCGTGCAAGGCTAAGGACTCCAATTACTCCTCATCTGCCACCGACGCATTTCATGTCATGAAGAAAGCTGCTGCTTTGACTGATTTACCCCGTTGAACTGTCCCCCGTTTAGTCCCCCGTCAATCTCCTAACTGAATTAACCTTTCTAACTATCGAAGTCTAACGACCTTAATTTCTAAAATTGAATCTCTCTCCCCAATCTGAACCTCTTCTAGAAAGAAAAACAAAAATCCTCAACAGCGGTGTCTTTCTTCACCCATCTGATCCCTCTCTCACATAATTTCAACTTAAATCATTTCTGTCACCTCGCCTCTGATCAAGCAATCAATTAGACTAAAGTTCTTCCTCCTCCGTCTCCGATCAAGTGATTAGGTAAAATTGAACTCTCCATCTTCTCCGATCAGGCGATTAGGCAAAAAAATTTCTTCAATTACTTGATAACTCGAACCAAGCTCACTTGATTTTACTTCTCAACAGACTAGATATTTCACGATCGATGATCTAGTTCCGATGGCTTAATCTTCCTCCGATTTCTCATCAGGTATGTATTTTACTTTCACTTGGTTCTTGACCTCATTCTCCATTTGGCGAATTAATACAAGTATCTAATATGTCTCTTCATTGTGCCAATTTAGTGAGATATTGATCCCTCCGAAGCAACGCAAGGAATCCGAAATGTACGACAAAGAGTATCACAAGAGTCCTATTGTGAAATAAAAATGTAGTGATTCTCAAAATTTCATATCAGAATTGTTAAAATTACCCCAATCTAGTTTAGTAAACATTTTTAAAAGGTAACATCTAACACTATTGTTTCTCTGTACTGTAATTATGGATTGGGTTTGATTAATTATGCAATTGTAATATCTGAAAATGAGTTAAGGATAGAGATGAAACGTCACTCGATGTGATAGTAATGGATGCAACATATTTGACCAATAAGTAAGCAGTTATTTCCTATTTATTGCAAACTTTTTGGTATAGATGAATACTTTATAGTTATGTGTTTAATATTTCAGGTATGACATGCCGCTTGTGATGTGAGTTGGTGTTAACCACCATGATCAGTCCATCATCTTGGCTTGTGCTCTGATAGGAAGAGAAACTGAAAAAGATTACATATGGTGTCTTTCCAGGTACCATGTGTTCTACTTATAACATAGTACTATTTTTATTATTTTTTGCAAATTCTAAATAATGTATTACCTTGGTTAGTTATGGATGAATACCTTTCTTGAGGAAAATCAATATCTTTTATGTTATTGTTGAATACTTAGTATGACAGTTACTTATGGAGTTTTTTATAATTACAAATGAATACTTCTTGTATCAAGATGAATACTACTTATGTGTTAGTTGAATGCTTAATATGACAGGTTATTGTGGGTTTTTATAGTTGTTAATGAATACTTCTGTTATATTGATGAATACTATTTGTGTATTAGTTGAATACTTTGTATTGTACTGACTGCATATTTTAAATTTATAGGTTTTTGGAATGTATGAATGGTGTTAAACCAGGGGGGCATTCTTACTGATCAATGTAGAAGCATTGAATTGAGAATTAAGCATGTATTTGGATCTGAAACCACTCAAAGGTACTGTTCTTGGCATATATTACATAAGTTACCAACAAAGTTTGGAAGAAGGGAGAAAGAAAGTAATGTATCTGCTCAAGAGAATGAAAGTAATGTATCTTGGCATATATTACTGGATAAATACTTACATATTAGAGTTGAACATTTTGAAGTTCTGGATGAATACTTTGGTCACTATTATTTTTTGTGTTCTGAATGAATACTTTGTTCAACCAAGTTATCCTTATGTCAATTTTTTTTAAATTTCATGTGATGCATAAACAGTGAATATATGGTGTTTGATGAATACATGTCCCTATAAGTATGAATACATTACAGTGTGTCATTCAAGTTCTGGTATCAATATTTTGTTCTAATGAATACATGTTACATTGTTGTTGAATACTTCATTGCATTGGTTGAATACATTAACTGTGTATCATGTATTATTCTGTCATTATGTTGACAGAATGAGATAAATACTTGTATGTTAATAATGATTTCTTTATTTTAAAATTTGACAGTATATGAAACTAACTCATTTTTATTTGTGAAATTTTTTAGCGAATGATCAGCATCGAACGTGTCCTGTTAGCATTTAGGATGCTTATAGATGAAAGGAATGATATGGAGTTTGAAGTTATTTGAAGTTAGCATTGTCGAAAATGAGATTTGTATTTACTTATTTTAATTGTAGTTTGTTATTTGAAATTGTTTGAGTCTTAACTTGTTATTTGAATTGTAGTTTCTGATTGTACTTGATTAACATGTTATGCTTGTATTTACTTTTTTAAGGGTAATTTTTACTGAGTAACATGTTGTGCTAAAAAAGGTGAATACTTTGTCCATTATAGTTGAATACTGTAAGGTTAAAGATGAATAGTTTATGTGAATAATTTACTGTGTACATTACAGTTGAATATTTAAGTGTTTTGTGTTGAATACTTCTTTATTATGGTTGAATATATCAGTTGTAAAGTATTTTCATGTGCAGTTAGTTTTAATTTACACATGAAAAATATTTGTAAAGTGTGGTTTTTTTGCTGAATGAGTATTTTCTGGTAAATACTTATCAAGTGAATACTGTATGTTTTATGTTGAATACTTTGGCGAAAACCGATGAATACTTTTCTGAGAAGTGTTTTCTGACAGTTAAAAAGTGAATACTTTGTCCATTACAGTTGAATACTTTAAGGTTAAAGATGAATAACTTATGTGAATAATTTACTGTGATTATATGAGAAGTGTTTTCTGTTGAATACTTCTTTGTTGTTGTTGAATATGTCAGTTGAATACTTCTTTAAAGTGTGCATTACCTTCCATGTCGCTTTCAAAGGACGTTAATGGTCCCCACAATTAAGTACAGTATTGATGTGGACGTTTGCGTTCTCCCCAGGTTGCCGTTGGAATGAATTTCGCCGTTCTTAATGTGCAGACCATGGTTGAATACTTCTTGGCAGCAGAATGAATACATTTATATTGATGGTTGAATACTTGTTGCGTCCGATTATCTTTTGCCGGATTAACGCGTTTCTGGGTGGTTTTCCGTGTTTTTTTTTGTTTTTATGCGGGGGACAGATAGGGGACGTTTCATGGGAGACAGCTAGGTGGACCCTTTTTTGTTAGCTTAATTATAAAGAAAATTAATTTTAGATTAAATAAGCTATATGGGATGAAAGAAAAGATAAAGCATTAATGGAGAAATACGATATTTTAATTATTTTGACCGGAGGTTAGGAAATATTTTAATAGAGCCATTTTGGTTTTATGCAGCGCAACAACCATAAACAGCGCTTGTTTGATTCTATAGTCCGTGCGGAACGCGTATCCTCGGCATTAATTCAGAAAAGAATCTTTGAGTTAATGAATTTCAACCGTTTGATTTTAAACGGAGCCAATCCGGCTCCTGCCTATGATATTAGGGATTTTCAATATTAGTGCGAAACAGTTTGCACGAATTTTGAAACAAATCGGACGGTTAAGAGTTATTAACTCAAAAGATGCCCTTTTGAGTTAATGCAGAGGTTACGAATTCGTCCGTGCGTTGCATGAAGTAAAAACTACTCTGTCCCAGAAAAGATCCAATAACGCGGCCCGCGAGCAATCAGCCCTATTGTAGTTAACTCCGTTCGGACGGAGAGAGAGAAGAAACCATGGCGGCGATCCTCCATAGCCGTCTCTCTCCCATCAAATGCCTCATACCTTTCAAATCCCATCACTGTCCTGCATTATCCCCACCGTACACTACCTATTGCATTTCGCTCCTCCCTCCTCAAATTCTCATCCCCCCATTATCAACTTCATCAAGGTTCAAATCCAAACGAGGCCTTGCTCGCTTTGTGCAATTAAATGGCTTTTCTGCTGTTACTTCTAACAGCTATTCTTTTACTGACGTCTCAGATGCTTACCTCTCCGTCAACATCCGCTGCCAGAAACAAGATGCTGTCAGTGCACATCTTTCTTGAAACAAACTTATTTTTACAGTTTAGGATGTGTGAATGTGAAACTATTCGAACATATTTTGGTAGTGGTATTAATTAAGAGCCTCATTAATTAATTCAGATACATTGCTCTTCTAAGTTATAATCCCTTGTCATTAATAACCTTAGGTTGCACTTGGATTAGGCGTGAAGTAAATCACAAGAGCCTGCTTTAATTGGTTGAGTGTAACTATTGGTATTATCTCCACAGCCACAATAAGCTAGGATAAGCCTTATATTATACCTTTTGACGTGTTCATGATCTACACCTCAGAATTATATTAATGCATACTTTTGGATTGCAACAATGCATAATTTTTCAGTGCTCATCAAAATATTTCAGAGTTTACTTTCGTGCCATGATATTATTGTAAATTTCTT
The DNA here is from genome assembly GCA_964058825.1 of Carex arenaria. NCBI lineage: Eukaryota > Viridiplantae > Streptophyta > Magnoliopsida > Poales > Cyperaceae > Carex > Carex arenaria. Next base: position 5,496 of record CAXKVW010000956.1, read on the forward strand.
TTACACATTCATTATTTCTCACAGAATCTCTCTAATCAAAAGTTCTTCAGAACTCATAAGCCATTACCAATTTGATTCTCTAATTGACAGTTCCTAGAAACTCATGAACATATAAAAGGGGGAAATAATAACTATGAGAGGATCTATGCATTCCTAGAAATTATATTCAGATTTTCTGTATCAAAGAAGCTTATTCTTACTAGATTGCCTGATTGCCTTTCAATTTTGCTACATTTATTAATTATTAATCTTGTAGTATAGGAGGCCCTATCTGAAGCTCTGCTCTCTTTTGGTGCCAGCTCTGCATATATGGATGACTTGACTGATTTTGGAGACCTTGAAGAAGTTAGTCTTTTCAATTTGTTTATTTATTTCTTTTGTCAAGTTTGTACCTTCAAGCTTAGTGGAGTTGTAAGGTGGTAATTCCACATCTGAAATAAAATTGACATCCAATGATAAATTGGAGAACAATCTTGATTTCAAGCTTTACAGAATCTATAAAGTAGAATAATCCTAATTTTTATTATCACTAGATTTTCTTGATTATTTGATTTTCCACTTTCTATAACTCAGATTGGTATAACATCAATATTCCCACAAGATGCGAGAGTGGGTACTTGTATCTCTGAAGCAGCATCTTCCATTTGTCTAGAATATAACCCAAGTTATGATATCTCTGTCGGCAAGCAGTGCGATTGGGTGTCAAATGTACAGGTTATAAAATTTTATTTTTATTCTTTCAGCTATTATTTCTTAATTAAGTTGTGATACCCATAGTCTGCTCCTTGAGATTTGTGCTTATGTTTAGGTACTGTTATTAGTATATCTATTAAAGTATTTCTTTTCTAATTTTCTTTTTTGTTGACCATTCAGAAATCTTTTCAACCTACTAAAGTAACTGATGGTCTTTGGGTTGTTCCAGCTTGGAGGGATCCTCCGGTATGCTTCTAATGTAAATAATTTTTCTAGTGATATGTTACTAACATTTCCAACAATAATTTTCTGTAGAGCAGAATCCCAAGTTATAAAATGAGATTGAAATTGGCCAACAACTTTCCTTGGCGGTCACAGCCAAGCCATTTAAAAAAAAAAAAAAGTTGGCCAATTTCAATCTCATTTTAAAATCACTGGAGTACTAAACCCTAAACCCTAAACTGCAAAGCGGTCAATTTTTACCAGAAGGAAACAAAAACGTGAACTGCGAAGGATTGTTTCTCATAATTTCAATTTAGCTTTGGAAAAGATGAGGTATATTTGTCACCATATCAAATTAACTAAAACATCAAATGAAACGAATAGAGGAAAGAGGCAAGGGACATCTACATTCGAAAGGAAGGGATATACTTGTCAATTTTACTTTTATATTAACTAAATAATAGATTTAATGAATAAAAGGGGATAGAAGACAGAATGTTAAATTTCTATGGGTATATTGGACATTTGGATGTTTTGATGGGGAAATTGGCTATTTTGAAAGTTTTGATGGGTACACTAGAAAATTTCCATTTTTTTAATAGGACCACTCAACATTAGATGGTCATTTTCTTATGTGCTTGATAGGATTTGAAAGCAACAAATATCATACTAGATCCTGGATTGGCTTTCGGCACAGGAGAGCACCTGACTACTAAGCTATGCCTTTTGTTTCTACACAAGATCATAAAAGGTGGGGAACATGTACTTGACTATGGCACTGGATCTGGTATATTGGGAATAGCTGCGCTCAAGGTTTTGTTCTTCACTTTCATTTTGTTATCCTTTTGTTATTCTTTGTTTCAATACACCAAACATCATGAAGCAAGATAGACGGATTATCAGGTTCTGGTCCAATTCAGTGTAATTCAACCCACAGTCACCTTACAGCAAAAATACTACCCAGATAGTGGGGACCACTTCTATCTCAATTTTCTATTTCTTGTTGTTTGTTTGAGTTTGTATGGTTGAACTAAAAGTTAATGAGGACTATAGTTATTCGAACTTTGGCCAGATACGCTCAAAATTATGGAAGACCATCTTGTTTTGTGTCATAATGTACCTAACAAGTGTAGTATCTGCCTGAGCCACTGCCAAGGGTTTCAGAAAAAAGTCTAGTATCTGCCTGGTTAGTTCAGAACCTTATATGCATGATAACTCTTTAATTTTTATGCTCATTGCATATCATTAGAGTAGATGGGAGCAACCTTATCTGTAGGATTAGACAGACCCACATGCTGTGACCTCAGCACACCAAAATGCCTCCTTGAACAGTATTGATCCTAGCAGAATGCCGCTTTACTTGGTCTCAAGCAAGAATGGCTCAGCTTCTTCAGATGGCAAAGTGAAATGATTTGGATTCGAGAAAAGGGGAATTTGACATTATAATAGCAAACATACTGTTGAATCCATCAATGCAGCTGGCTGAAGATATCATCTCTTATGGAAAACCTGGTTCTATTATCGGCCTCTCAGGCATTTTAACTGAGCAGGTAATCAATATTATTCTTGTTGACCAATAATTGTAGAATGCACTGATGGATTAGTCAATCATTGAAAATCTTTGTGAACGTGCTAGATTTGCCAGATACATGATTTCATAGTCAGGAACTTTAGTTAATATGTTTTCTTTGCACAACTATTTTGGCTGATACAGGCACCGCAAATAGAAGAAGCATACTCAAAATACTTGGATTTAATATCTCTTTCTGAAATGGATGGTTGGGCATGACTTCATGGAATTAAAAAGAGGCACTAATGTGGTGCTTTTCTTTTTAATCATTTCCAGAGATCAAAGTTTTCTTGATTGGTTTTAGGCCTACGTTGTGCTAGTTTTATATTTCGATCTATAATAGAAAGGTTGTTTCATATTGTTGTCTTGATAGCTTGAATGAAAATTGCATCGTTATTAGTATCCCATCTGTTTATGTAATTTTGAATCATCATTTACGAGGAAGCTACAATCTACGATCAGCTCAAGCAAGCATTAATGAGCATAAACACACAGAAATAGCCTTGCTTGTTATCTTCACCTTTAGCAGTTCTCAATCTCTTCAACAAATACATTGACGATTGTTGATAGGTCAACGACTTGCCTCCACAATAATTGAATTAAGCATTTGACAAATTAAAGAAATAATAATTAGCCTGTTCTTTTGCCAAGATGGTGGCTATTTTTCTGTCTCCAGATTAAACTAATAGCAATTCATGCAACTAGAAATTATACATTGATCAAAATGAATACTAATTCGTAGAGAGGAAAAACAAAACATTTATCCTTTCCTGGACTGTGTTGTACCATCAGGCAATGCTTTAAAGTTATTAGCTGTTAAAAATAAATTACTTTTGATTTCTCCTGATAATTATTATGCTTAAAAGACTGATCAATTCATCAATATCAAATTCTGCTAGTGAGTTTTTTATTCAATATATTCTCCAGATCAGTGCTAGATGTCAGTTCCCCTTGCTTCTCAGTTAGGAAATCAATGAAACGAGACCCTATTAGTTGTCTGCCTCTCTCTTCACGTACAGGTTTTTGCAGTGCAGACTCCAGTGGCAAAGGTGCCAATGCCCAAACAGATGACAAGACTTCATTTGGTTTATCTAGCTGCTCCAAAATTGATGTTTTTCCTTGTTCTAACAGAGGGACGAGTGAGTATTAGTCTCTTCGTATTTAATAAACCATTGAATGGTTGCTATGTAGTAAGTAGACAAAAGTAAAAGCTCAAAACTACCTGAGAATTTGAAGACTGGTTCTAAAGATTTGCACGGGATGCTAAAGTTCATGTGGGGTATATTACTCCCACTTCCATGCTTAGCATTGCTGGAAAAAAAGGATTAACACAATCACAAAACAAAATTTCATTTTATACTGACCATAATGTTGTAAATAAAAAACAATGATAAAGCCAAATTTCAGGACTAATTGTTACAATGTATTAAAAAAGTTTGCATATCAAACCACGAGTTTTAAAACCAATCTCAATACAAGAAAATTTGCCAAAAGAACCCTACCTAACCTATAAATTGTAAAAAACTATATTTTCCTTATCTTAGCAAAGTTTTAAGACAAAGGCCCTGTTATTTCTCTATAGAGAAATTTATGATGATACAATAGAAGTATATTTTTTATCAATTGATCTTTTAATAAGGATTGTTTCTAAAATAGGCTTCAGAAAATCAGATAGTTTATTCATTTTTCTTTTTGTGAGCAAGAGATGAGGGTCAAAGCCCTCAGTTCACACCCAGTTATAAGCACTAGGTTTTGAACCTGCGACCTCTCATTCAGGGAATAATGCCTTAACTAATTGGCTAGGTGTGATTCTCAGTCTGTTAATTATTCCTCTTTTGCTTCAACTGCCCAGCAATAAGAGGCCCTTTGCAAATACTAAAAAAAAGGAGGCATTGGCTATTTACAATCTAGCAAACGAGTATTTTAACAAATATTATCACTTCAGGATGAAGAAAGTACCTTGTTATTAGCCCAACCAATCGGCCATCTGAATTGACTACAGCACCACCACTGGCTCCAGGATGAACAGCTGCTGTTGTTTGCAGCATGACTGGTATTGTGCTACTATTTTGGGTTTCAACTATACTTGCCTCAGGAGCATATAGTGGGCCCGATATTGTAAATACATTTGATATAATCCCAGAGGTAACTGAGGGATAGAGACCTGCAATACATAATCATTGAATAGATGTCAGTCCTGATGGAGGCTGACATTATGCATCTTACAAAATCTGAACTCAGATCAAACAGGATTTGGTACTAGAAAAATGACGGAGGCTGACATTATGCATCTTCATATTCTATTCAATATTATAATTTGTTCCCGTTGCAACGCACGGGCACGATACTAGTAATTAGATAACTAAATATTTATTTATCTTTATATAAAAAGAGGGTGGAATGCACGTGAGCAAGGAATGCTATCCGTCTCCGATTTATGTATCGTGATCAAAAGCATTAAGTTGATGTCTGTCTTTTTTAGTTTAGATGTTGAACTTGAATTTCAGTAATTGTGAACAGTACACAGTTGCACTTTTTGTTTGTATTTTGGACACTGGTTTCTTATGAAACGGACTAACAGCCTTTTATCAAAACAAAATTAATTTTTAATATATTATCAAACTTTTAATATGTAAAAGTGTGCATTTGGATAAGTATTATCTGTAGATTTTAATATGAAAATTTTGATGATTTCATATTTATTAAAATGTGTGTTGGTGAATCAAATATGAAAATTTTGATGATTTCATATGTATTAAAATTGATGTTGGTGAATAAAATATGAAAATTTTAATGATTTCATATGTATTACAATGGGTGTTGATTTTATTCACGTCACGTGGTTACGTACACTTAAGAAACGTCTATATGTGTATCAAATATTTATGTTAAGATGAAATTATTAATATCCTCAACTAATAAAATTTAGTACTTGTTTAATTAAAACATCAGTAATAGTAAGGGGAATCAGAAATTTACTATAGTGAGGTTGAATTCAACAAAAAAAAAATATTGAACTAGATATATTTATATGAGGCATATTTGTTATTTTAATTAAACGATTTATTTATTAATAGGGTAGCAATCTACAGAATTTTATTTGAAAAATAGCAAAAACATCAAATGAAATTTAGCCCTAGACTCTTGAAATCTGCCTCGCCTCTGGTAATGACAATGAATAATCTAATCATAATTCACCAAACTTTTATTGGAAGCCAATCATATTTCACCTCAGCTTTGGTAATTAGTGTATCTCATTGTAAACAATAACTCACCCCACATTTGGCTCAATGAAATTTGAAAAACATACTTATATTTGTATGCCTTTTTAAAAAAAATAAATTATAAAAATATACTTCAGCCTAAAAAAATATAAATTTTTTGCTTATTCCTGAAAAGTTTTCCCAGAATACGCTTCTATTTCTATTAGAAATATTATTTCTCAAAAAAATTATAAAAACATATTTAACGTTCAAAACAATTACAAAATTATGTCTTGCCCCACCCTATTAAATAACATGGATTCGCCCTGATTTCACATATGAACAAAACAATTCCTTTCTCTGAAAAAAAAAAAAAAAACAATTTCATTTGTCCAGCTAGTTCTGATAGAATATGTGGCATTTTCTTGGTCAAAAACAGATAAAGATCGGGAGACATATATATCATAATATCTAAATATCATATCATCTTAAGAAGAAGGGAGAAAACGGCGCGATTGGTTCCTTTCTTTTTCTTTCGGTGAGTGATACTGAATTACTGATTGGGTTTCTTTTTGTCAACGTGATTGAGCTAAATAGGCATGGTCATGCTAGATTTAAAAATAATGGGATCGAGTCAGATGTATTTATTATACTATTATATTATACTAGTGTAGTCTTCTTATCTATCTTATTTATTATACTAGCAAATTGGACAAAAAGAAAGAAAAGGAAACTGCCATGCTGTTCATTTGCAATATTACTGAAGGCAATCCGACAACCATTTAACACACATCAGTAATGGATTGAACAATGGACAATAAACTCCAGATAAAAGGCTTAAAATTTGACACATTATCAATCAAACTGATGCTGAAACACATTAAAAGTTGGTTTAGCAAAGAACAGGCAACTTTCGACACTATACGCAACTTTTAAAGATGTGAACATGCAACACAGCTATCAATAGAAATGAATTAGGAACACATCAATATCCCTTTTTGTAATAACTAACTACAGACTAAACCTCAAACCCCTATTAAAAGCTGCTACAACAGGTGCAAACAGAGTAACAGGACAAGTTTTGAACAAAGCAGCATCAATCCGTTCTAGAGCACATCACCTTACTAAACATAGGTTCACATCTGATGCCATTATAGCAATGGCAGCATGTGTCTTCTGTGTCCAAACTCCAAACTCCAAACTACACCTTGTTCTTCAGGAGAGTTTTTTTTTTTTTTTTTTGTAAACTGATTTTAACTGTCAAATTTAGATTGTACAGTTAAGACTAGTAATGGTAAATCCAGTGCCACCATTTATATAGCGGCATATGTGGAACCCTAAACATGCAGCACAGAATCAGCTATTCCAAAAGCAAGAAAAGAAAACTAATGATTTATTGAAAACAGTAGACCGTGTTTCGAGTACTCTGTACTCACAAAAGATTTTTATCTATCCTAACATGACATTCCTCATGACTACTCACTGCCACAGATAACATTAAAGCATCAATAAACAAAGAAGAGCAACTTCCGAAACATTTCGCCTAATAAACAGCACTCTAAAAAAAAAATGGTTGTGCAATGCAGCTTTATGAAAATTTTGCCCCCACCTCAGGTTGCAATTGCAGGGTTATGTGGCAAATACAAGAGTGATATGAAACCAAGTTCAGAATTACAAACCAAGTAATGCACATCTCCTGATTAACAGCAAATACTACTACAGATCATAAGCCTAAGAGAATTTGGTTACAAATAAATTAGCAAAGGAATCAGTACGCAGCCTAAATATGGCAATTACAGCATCTGACGACAGACTGTTACGGCCAGATGCTGGTACAAACATTACATCACATTGTAATGTCATCCATTATTTGGTCCGGAGACGCCACTAACAGAGTGAAGATCCCGCTTGCAGTTCTCTCTCAACTCTTCCAAATTTAGGAGAGTAGAGTGCTAAGAAAAACAAGGAATATATTTTACAATCCTTTTGGTAGAGGATTTACAGTAGCAAAGTCAAACTAGCAAATAATAAAGCAACTTGGGGACAGATGCAAAGATGGTCTTTAAAAGAATCTCAAATTTCCTCAGACCAGTAGATTCTGGAAAGGGCTTACTATGTTCTGACAAGAAACACCTTGTCACAGACCTAATAAGTATGGTTGAAATTGTACATCGCTGCTCCAACTGATAAGGTTACATCCCAATAGGTACACAATACGTCTCGGTACCAACCACCCCCTGAGAATTGTAACATACTTACAAGTTCTGAAGTTTCATGAGAGAAGATATTTTCACTGTGACGGAAAAGAGATCTCCACTGGTGCACGAGCTCAAGCTCAATATTAGAGGCCTGTTTTGAGTTCTCAGCGAGCACCTTCTGGTTCAACTGCTGTGCATGGAGCTTCCCTTCGAGCAACCTTGAGAGCCGCCTGCTCCTTTTCAATGCTGAAAGTACAAACAAGAAATTTATTTCTAGATTGATTCAATATAAATCAAAAACATGTTTTCCTTCTGGGATTTGGCACTGTAAAACTCGATTTGTTGTGTCTGCATGGATTCATAACAAATTTATGAATAAAACTCAAGTACCCAGCAGAGTTTTAAGTACTTGCAAAAGTTGTGCCATTTTCAGGGCTCAAAACAATATAATTAGTGCTGAGAAATCTCATTTTTTTATTAATTCCAAAATTAACCCTCAATAATAAATCATTATCTTTTCTTCATACTGTTAGTAAAGGAAGTTAATTGACCAATGCACTGGCCTTTGTTTAATTTGGGAAAAAATGTGATTTTTAGTGACTTCACTCATGTGATCATGATTGTAGTGTAAAATCACATTTTACTTTTTCTTCACAGAATAATATATTAGCAGAAAATCAGTCATGAGATTTATGCATTTTATTCTAAGTAAATATTTTTTCTTCCCAAAAGGTGTTATACAGAATAAATCAGAAACTAACATAGCAAGTATCCAGTGTACTTGCTCCCCTAAATCGAAATTAACATATGCGCCTACCTTTGTTACTAGGATTGAATTGGCTTAGTTGGTATATTAGTAATTTAGTTCAGTTTACATCTATTACAGGAAATAGTCTCAGGAGTGCTAAACTCTGTTTAGATGAATTTACATCTGATTGCCAAATTCAGGGTCGTAACTCTTGATTCCACCACTAAGAGAAGCCAGAAAGAATTCTCAAAATGGGTACGACGGAATGTTAAGTTAAATTACAAGATAATACATAGCATTGAAGGTATGGTTTACAGGTAAGCAAAAACTGTTCTCGAGGAATGATGTTTGTTCAAAAACCTTTATGCTCATGTTGTTTAACAGCTTATGGTAGAGTTTTTTTTTTAGATCAAGTCTTTTTGTGAGTAAAGTAGCTTATATTTGATTGATTTTTATTTGTTCTGCTGTCGCTTAAGTCTGAGGCTTTCAGCATGTTTGTGCAAAGATTCCAGAGTGCTTAATCACCCAGCTGAACTCCTTCCAATGATTTATTGCTTTCAAATAATTTCCTATCGTACTCGCAAGATGAAAAGATCGATTCTAAAACCGATGGGAGATTTGGAGGACTAAGAAAATATTGATTCTACAAATCAGGTAATGGTCACTCCATTTATCTAACTTACTACCGGAATAATTAACACCCTTTATTAACAGCATGAAGCAAAGATAAGAAGATAATTGTTGACAGTAAAATTGGTATTAAAAAAAAAAAGATTTTCAGCACACTGCATATAGTGTTTTGAGACCTGAAAATAGTACCCCACTTACAGTCTGGTTATTCAATGCCCCAACCACCAGTAAGCACAGGAAGCGGGGCACATCCGATGGGCATCGGACCCAAATCGGTCCGATGTTTGCTCAGAAAGGCCGATTTGCTTCATGATTCGTGTGCGCTTGATCCGTACGTATATTGAAGTAGCGCATATGAATCATAAAGCGAATCAGATGGTACCAAGCGGGCATCAGACAAATTTGGGTCCGAGCCCATTGCACGCACCCCGCTTCTGTAAGAAATGCCTGCACACACACATCAATAGAGAAGAAACACTATTAAGAAAAAGGAACAGCTTTGATAAGTGCTCCAATATGGTTAGTAACACCTGATGCGTGGAAAAAGAATTTGACTGATAAATTACAAAAACCTACGACATTACCAAATCATAGGAAATTCCAATTCCAGTCCTTTTAAAAAAAAATCAGATGTGCTTGCTAGAAAAATTTGTACAGCAAACCATGGAGCCCCTAGTTGTATAACATGTGCGATTTAATGTTTATCCTACAAGAGATTAATATAGCACAAAGTGGTTAATTTTATCGAGCAGAGTAAGAAGAAACATACCAGAAAGCCGGCCTCTAGTGTCCTGATAGTGCAGATCGGCCCACATATAAGCAGCTGTTTTACCAAAAAAATCAACATAAGATTATCGCTTTCAAACATAATAATATACATATATCGAGATTATTTTACTGCTCAGTATAGGTACAAACCAGGTGTCCTACCAGCCAATTAAGGAACCTCTATAAACATTTTTTTTCTCTCACAACAACTAAATATTTAATGGGCAATTTGCTTCAGACCCCAGAATTTGATACCAGGTAGTACAACAGAAGTAACATAAAGAGAAAAGATCTCTCACCTTTAACGCAAAATGAACAACTGCATGACTTCTCCGGGACACCGGTACAACCCAGCTTTTTTACCTCGCTATTCAGTGCACTAAAGATATTTGAAGAGCAACTGGTGTTGTATTTCAAGGGCTCTTCATTCTCTGACTCATAATCTTCTTCTAAATTGAGCTCTGAATCAGGCGACGGTTCTCTCCCCTTCATATCAATACCTTGTGCGCCCAGTTCACTCATTAGATTGCTGAAGTACAAACCCTTGTTGTTACTTGCTGTTCCGTAGTTCTCCATGGTGAAACCACCACTTCTTTCTAAAGAGAAATAATTGCCAGCAGTGTTATAAAATGCGGTTTTCATGCGGTATGCGGAAGGTCACCGCATACCGCATATACGGTATACGGCCGCATATGCGGATTTTTATGCGGATGTATACATGCGGATTTTAAAACTAGAATTCATATATAATTTATATGAAAAACTATAATTTGTGCACATCAAAGGCATATCTTAGATAATGATTGATATTATGAATATGCATAAATATATCAAAGCTATAATTTCTGTCACTATGAGTAATTATATCATACACATGCAGCACATCAGAGGCGCATCAGAGGAATTAAGACACAAAGGAACCAGAGAGGAAATTATATAGTGCATAATCTAACAGCAAAATACAAACATAAATGTTAAAACAAAATACAAACAAACATAAATAAAATATAAGTACTAGATTACCCCTCTACATAAATAAAATATAAGTTCCAGTTCCAGTTCCAGTTCTAAAAAAAAATGAACAATAAGCATATCAGTTCCAGTTCTGTTAAAGGGCTCAAGTTACAGAAACCACTAAAAGAACATTAAGTTCTATTGTAAAGTAAAACTAAAAGGTCAGATGCAAGAACATTAGACAGTGCATACTGGGTTTAAACAAACTCAGATGCAACTCATAAAATTTAGTGACTTAACTCAGAAATCTTCTCTTAAACAAGGCAGCAAGTGCATACTGGGTTTAAACAAGGTCAGATGCAACTCAGAAATCAAGACTTAACTCAGATGCAATTCATAAAATTTAGTGACTCAGATGCCAAAATTTTAAAAATGGGTTTAAACAAGGTCATGTGCATACTGGTACAACCGTGCATACTGGTACAGTGCATACTGGTACAACCGTTCATACTGGTACAGTGCATACTGAATGTAGGGAAATAAATAACCAATACACTTATATTGTTTTAAAAGATTCATCTCTATTTTCAGAAAATATTTGGTGCTCATAAAAAATTCCTTGTTGAACCAATAATTGTCATTTGGAATTCATGTAACATTGTTGTAAGGTTTGGTCTGGTAATGTACCATAAGGATACCGGGTTTCAGTCCCATTAGTCCCTGTTCTCTGAGACCATTTATGTCCTCCTCTTTCTTCTGTTTAGATACATTTCAATTAAGCTTGCACAAATTCTTGAACATTTAAAGTGGACTGGTATTAAGCAGCACAGATTTGGTACAGCAAGCATCACTACACAGAGAATGGTTATGTAAATCTGTAAACTCCAAATGTATTCTATTTATATCCGAAATATTGGCCATGACCAGATAATGCTTGTAAAAAATTAATATAAATTTCATAAAAATCAATCAAATACGGAAGGCCATCACTGAATGCACTGAATGCACAAAACAAACTTATCGTTTTCACTTTACAAAAAGGGAAGATTCAAACTTTACAATTGAACTAATTAGGCTACTGTACAATACCTGGAGAGTGGAGAGGAGCCGGAGGAGGAGAGAGGTGGCAGCGAGCTGGAAATCTGGAGATAGGCGGAGGAGAGAAACGGCAGAGGATAGAGGAGGCGGAGTGGATAGGAACCGGCGATCGGTGGAGAGGGGAGATGAGGCGGCGGAGGGCTGGAGAACTAGAGACTAGATGTGACGACCCTCAATTCAAGAAGAACAAAGAACGCAATTTGAAATGATAAACAGAAGAAATTGATTGAACTGGTAAAATTGAGTACAGCGGAAAATAGAAAAACGAAATTAAGGGAAATTGGAGAATTCAGATAATGATCAACATGATCCTAATACATAGGTCTATCCTATATTTATAAGCGAAACTCTCCTAGCTAGAACTAATCTAATCCATTGATCAGATCTCTCAATTGAATCTCTGCTTGCCACCTAAGCGCTTATGTGTCTGTTATCTGTTGAGTTGTTTCTTGTAAGTGCTCGTCCAGTCTCCATTCCGATCATCCCTCCAGTACTGACAGCGTGGGCTCCGCTTTCCATAGGTTCAATTCGTGATTGATCTTTAACGGTCGAGTCCCACTTATTCTGTAGAGGTCCCACTTGCAGCGATTCATCCTTATCAACTTTCCTGCCCGCTGTATCAACCGGTCTGCCCGTTCCAACCTCATCTTCTCCCTTCAGACATTTGACCGAGTCAAAATTAGAATGAATTGCCCCCAATTCGGCTGTCCGTGACACTAGAGATCGGAGGAGAGAGACGGAGGAGAGAAGCAGTAGAGGATAGAGCCGGCGCCGCGGCGGAGTGGATCGGCGATCGTTGGAGAGGAGATGAGGCGGCGGAGCTGAGCCTTGAGATCGCGATTAGGGTAGCTGGGTAAGGAGTCCTCATGCGGAGAGGCTAAATTTCTGTTTCGGAACTGTATTATGCGGATCCGATTTTCTATATGCGGATTTATGCGCCCGATTAGATTATATGCGGCAAAAATTATGCGGACGAATATGCGGCCGCATATGCGGAACCGCATATTAAACTGCATATTGATTTTATATGCGGCCGCATAGGCCGCATTTTGTTACACTGATTGCCAGTACGCCGCTTTGCCACTGGTGAGGTCTCACGACCTATAGTTTCCTTCCCGTTGAGCGTTGGATTTGCTAGGTCAAAAGAAATTGGCCTCTTGCCCAAGGTGCTAGTCACCTTGCCTAGTACTTGTCGATGGCCCTGAGCGGTGCCATCAATGGGGTTTTCTCTACTCATCTTGGAAAGGTAACCACGAGCCCTAGAAAAATAAAAGAAGACAAAACTGATTATCATTAATCTAACTTGTTAAGGGGGGGGAAGTTGTTATATTGTGAAGTCAAATTGGGTCTTAGGCCCAAGTCGCTATTTGACGGGAATTAATTTGCAAATGGAAATTAAGACAAAGAAAAGGGGACAGAGAGAGAAAGTAAGCTCAAAAAAAAAAAAGTCATTCTATTCTCTTCTTCTCCAAGCTACTCTAGGGTTTTGCTCTCTTGATTCGAATCCACCGATACACTTGGAAATCTCATCGATTAGTGTATGAAATGTTAAGAGAGTGTTAGAGTAGTGTTAATGGCTTGATTATCTCCTTGTATTTGTAAAGACTCCTTGATATAGTGAAGTTGTGCCGTGTGCTCCCGTGGTTTTCCCCCGAAAGGGTTTCCACGTAAAATCTTGTGTCTCTCTTTTATTTTCTTGTGCTTGATTGCTTGTATGTGTTGGCTTCTTGTTTGATTTCATATTTCTCTATTTGGTAGGGTAGTGATGTATGCCCGCAAGGTGTTCGATAAAATTACCCCTTGAGCGCTTCCGCGTTATTCACCAACAGAAGTTATCTTCTCGAAAAAAAAAAAACTAGAGAGTTGAGGCCTTCTCCTCTTGAATGAATTTCTGGGAGGCACGTGTTAACATAAAGATAATCTGGTGTGCTACATTACCTTTTTGCAACTCATTTTTGGAGTGAACAAGAGCATATGAGAAAACAAAGAAATGTCACACATGTATTACCTGATCTAACAACCATTTCTGAAAGTGGTGGTAGATCAACTTGTAGAACAAGAAACTCGGTAGTGATTTACAAAAATTTGCTATATTCTTTTCCCAGTAAAGCACTGGAATTCCATAAAATCTATCAATTGAGATTGCAAGATAGGAGCTGGGTTTTGAGTTTTTTTCCAAGAAATTATGACGTCTTTGTACAATGTATGTATTTATACAATTCAGGGTGATATGAATAACATCTGCATACATTTCAAAAAATCTTGCTAAACTCGTGAAAATAGAAACAAAAAGGAAACTACAGTAAGGAAAAGTACCTTTTGGTGCCGGCAACATTAAGGGGGAGCTAAAAATTCTTTAGAAATTGAACTAAATGAGTGAGAGTATGACTGTGTGTGTGAATTGGGGATAGGGGGGGGGGGGGGGGGGGGGTGGGTGGAGGGAGGTTAGGGTTTTCACAATGAGACTAGAAAACCTATATGAAGCTATTCAAACTCACAATTATAAAAAAATAATTGCAATTGTGCTTCCTGAACAATCTACTTGAGTACTCGAGTCTAAGGATGTAGGGTTAGATCTAGGCAAATTATTTACACTTTTTCACCAGTTTCAAGAAATCTTGCTCATGAACCAAGTATAAGAACATGAAATTTGTACTGGGAAAAAAAAGGTATCCAGAAATTATGCACGACCTGTGGTGAAGTAGGGTTTTAAGCACAAACCACGCGGATCTTTACCAAGGCTCTTAAAATCGAAAGAAAGTGAGGACGGAATACAAAAATTTCTTGGAAATACTCGATCTTTATTCAATTGCACGCAGACATTTATCCAGATCGAGAACAAAAAGTCCGCAACTTTGGAAAAAAAGTTCAAAAAATCCACAAGCGACAAGAAAATAGTGAATAAAGTGGAGCTAACAATTAAAATCTTACTGAGTAGAAGCAGATCTAGGCTGTCGATGAACGCTGGGCTCCTGGTGAAGCGATTGCTTCTTGTTCTTGATTTGAGAGAGAGAGAAGAGGCGGAGAGAGATTTGAAGAGGGGAGAAGGAGAAAGGCGCGCGCGCCTTGTTTAGATTTTGGAAATGAAAACACGTGAAACCGTACACGTGTGTAGATTCACTTTCTTCGATGAGCTTTGTTGTTATCGTTCGTCATTTTGAATTAGACATGCTGAAATAAGGTAACGGCCCGTAATATAAAGTCGGCCCAATTTCAGGGTTCAATGAATAAAGAATAATCATTTCAATCTCCCGCTCCAATATCAGTATTGTACTCGCAACAACAATAGAAAAAAGTTATACTATGGCCCCCGCTAATTATATAGTTCTTTTTTCAGTCTCTGCACTTATATCCGCGTCAATCTTCATAGATATAAATACTTAGAACATAAGATATTAATGTAACTTTGTATGATCATTTCATTTTTTAGTCCTCCAATCGTCTCCTAGTCAACTTCCTCTAATGCAGTAGTAGGGACTCTGTATCCGCGCATCAACCTTCCCCAATAGTCTCCGCGTTAACCTTCCACTAATAAAAATAGTTGACATCATAAGTATAAATACTTCAATGCATAGATATAAATCTTTGCAATACTTAATATTAATACTTTCAGATATAATTCAGTGGCATATGTAAAAAAAATACTTGCACAACAAGGTATAAATACTTGCATAATGACGAGTTCGAAAGTACGTCATCATGGATCTCATTTGAAAAAAAAATTACTTAGTAGACATTCGTGGTTTTAGATTCGCAAAATTCTCAAAGATCATCAAAAATATGGACGAGATTGAACGGAGAAAAACCCACCTTTAAAAATGTGTATGGTGCCCCCATGTAATTTGAGTAGTTCCCCCCAAGTTTTTTTGGTGCGAGAACGTTTTGAGAGATTTGGTTTGAAAGAATTATTTACGTAAAAATTGTTCACCTCATAGGTATAAGTACTTTCGTGTATAGGTATACATACTTTTGTGCATAGGTATAAATACTCTAGAAAAAATTCAACGATGCAGTTTTTGCGGCCCTCTAAGCAGTTATGACAATTAAAGTACGAGTACGATGCAAATAAATAATTACGGGTATTCATATCAGCCTCCATAAATAAAAGGCCCATTGTGCGGTGCGAGTCCACCTTAAGATGAGGAAGAATTCAGTTCTTGTACCCTGACACCTTCATAGCCTGTTCAGCTACAATTAATAACATGAGAACTTTGGGAAAATATGAGGTCAAGAGTATTTTTCTTAATAAGGTGCTCGGTGGTTGATGAGTGCGAACGCGTGAGTGCACTCGGTGGGCTTTTAATATTTATAACTCGTTTCCTACTGAGTCAGATTACAAGTGCATAATCATATCGAGTAGTATATCGAGTGCCGATCCATAGAGAATAAGATCTACAATCTTGAGCAACTAAATCAGAATCATTCAAAAGGTTAGACAAAATTTGCAAATTCGAGTTTGAGATCTGGTCAATGATCAAAGTATTTAACGAAAATTAAAAATAAAGTAGATAGTAATGTAAATTCCTATGGTTTAGCATACTGTTGTTACATCTATCCGTTTTGATTGTTATTGTTGGTCCCAAAGGCACTTAGAGGGGGATGAATAGGGTCTTTTTAAATTTTGTAGCTAAGTTACAAGTTCCTAACGTGTCTTATAGTTAACCTTGGTGGAAACTAGGGTAACTTGGTCCTAAACAATAATATGTAATAACAAAGTAAAAAAGTAGAGTTTAGATACACTTGACACAAGAGTTGTTACGGAGTTCGGCATTAATGCCTATGTCTCTAGGGCTCATGACCTTCGAAATGGCGTGTCTTTCTTAACCCAATGAGAAAGGTGGTACAAGTTGGAACCGGTGAACCCTTACACCTTCTGGGAATGACACAGCCCTGAGCACAGAATCTGCTCAACGAGCGCTACACCTTCGCAAATAAACAAGGTGAGCACTAAGCCTCGAATGTAAAAGGTTGATCACGCAGGATCACTCTAAGAGTTGGTTGTATTGATTGAATAAGCTTGAGATTGATTGAGAATATTGAAGTTGAGGTGCACAAGTTATAACAGCTTTTTCTAGATCTGAAAATTCGAAATATTGAAGTTTGCGGCAACTAGAGTGATGATCCAAACCTAGACCAAGCTTATATTTATAGAGAGTTGATGATATGGAAGTAATTTAGCCCTACTGTTGTAACGGCCCCATATACCGTTACAATGGCAAATAAAACAGAAATTCAAATAATAAATAAAAATAAAAGAAACAACAACAAATGAAAAAAATGATCAAATATAACACGAAAAAAGTTCTTGAAGTATCATTTTCAGTGTGATTCTCTTCGATGTAGTTCAATATTTATGAAAATGAATAGATAAAAAATGAAAAGTAGATTATAATTGCTCAAATTGAAAATATATAATATAATAATAAAATTAGAAATGTTAAATTAATATGGTTCATACCTTATTTCTCACATAAATACAACAATATAAGTGATTGTTCACAAAACTACTAAGCATAACTATCACCTAAAAAAATGTATTATATAACTCTAGAGTAAAACTTAACTGGCATCCTCCAAACCGGGTCAAGACTCTAAATTTAAATTAATTTTCAAATCAACCATTCTCCTATCAAAAACCTGCACCAGTAAGCAACGAAGGAACTGGTACCACTTCAATTACAAAATTAATAGATTGAACTTATAAGTTTCACTGCAAGATGCTTCTCGTCTTGTGTTGGGCGTGGGGTTGGAAAATTTAACACAAAGCACAATACGATTTAATATCTAATTTTTTTCCACAAGCAAGTGTGTCATTAAATGATTCAAATATTTAGAGGATAAATTATCTATAAATAAACAAAATTGGGAAAGATACGATTGAATGATTCAAATAAGGGTTTTCTCTACAAATATATTCTCAATGAAAATTATTTTAACGATGAAAATTTTTCTACACGAAAGTTTTAGATATTCTTCATTTTCTCTCCAGATCGAAAAGGTGTAATTATTTCCATTAGCACAAAATCCGTTCTTCATCTATTCGCAAAGATACAATAGCCTTAATAAATATTATTTATTCTCTTGGCACAATAAATATAGCATATCAGAAGAAAAAAATGATTTTCTATACAAATTCGAAAAGATTGAATAATTTCATAGTCGAAAATATAGAGAAAGAGGAGAAATAAAACAGATGAAACGAAGAAAAAAAAAGAAATAATTTAATTGCAGAATCAGAGATAGCTTTGAGGAGAAATAAGAAAACAGATCGCTAGGGATTCATTCAATTTTAATTGTGACAAACTATATAACAGTACGTGCGACGAGTATGTTTTGAACTAAATGTAGACTTCCACATAAAACACATATATATTTAATCAAAAGAAGAGAGATTGTGTGATTGGAGGGCTGATAGTAAATACTAAGATTCATCTTTCAATCTTAGCCGTTGGCAGATCAGGACAACTATGTGCATAATATAAAAATGGGGATAACCAGTTTGGCACAATGATCAATTTCATATATTTGAATTATGTTAATATATATCGGGTCGCTGTCTCTTCATTGATTGTTTTGATTATCTTGGCTATATCTACATTACGTAGAATTAGTATCTCGCGAAATATATTATAAGAAAACAAAAAGGATCTCATATAAAATGACATATTTATTAAGAAAAAATTAAATTAAATGAAAAATAACATACTTAAATGACGTCTCTGCTTAAATAGCATTTCTTAAATGATCTACATGTTTTTTTTTAATATTTTTGATATATTTTTGTATAAAAATCTCATACAAAATGATATATCAAATGACAAATAACATTTCTTAAACGATATAAAAAGAAATGAAGATCAATCAATTTAAAAGTTTCTTAAATGATACTTACAAAATTGAAAGAAACAAGGACCAATCAGAAATATATAGTACAATTTTTACGTGACGAATACATACCTAAATAAATTTACGTGTAGAAAAACATCAAAAAGATGCATAGAATCAAAAGAAGACGGACTATTTGATTGGAGTGTTGATATTCAATTCAAAATTTTATCTTTTAATCACAACCGTTAACAAATCAAGACATCTATGTGCTTGATATAAGAATGAAGATATGCATGATTGAATCGAAATTAACTTAAAGAGCAGGGTAAAGGTCGATGAAAATAAATCTTGGTTAATATTGAATGCTATATACCTTCACAAGCGTAGCTTTAAATTAATTTAAAAAATTCTTAGATTTAAGTTTTGGTATTTAATTTATATCATTGTTGGTACTTTTTTTTAAATGCGAATATAATTATTTAGAAGCAGAACCTGTAAATAATATTTTGAGCGCCCGCTTATAGTTGAAAAATATGAAAATGAAAATGTAACCTAATGTAACTGTTGTTTAGATTTTAATAGAGCTAATTATGCAACGGAACTCTTTAGAAAAAAAATAATAAATATTTTTTCCGAATTAATTGAGAAAAAAGAAGAAGAATACGGTGCAGGGGTATTATAATTATTTTCTCTTAAAAGACTATCGGATTGGTTTCAAACGACGAATCCAAACCGTTGAAATCTATGTACTTCATGAGTGATGCATGTACATGCAAAAATTTTAAAGTTTCGAATTCATTTAGCACATGGTTAAAAATTTTTAAAGTGCATGGATTTCAATGGTTTGGATTCGTCATTTGAAGCCAATCCAACAGTCTTTTGAAAGTGTGCTAACTAACTCCTTTTGGTGAGCACATACCACCCTAGTTTTGCTCATCTGTTTATTATTATTTTTTATAATTTTTTTGAAACTTTATCTTGAATTGAAGATAGTATTATAAAAAAAAAATCATTCTCAAGGAATGATTCGTTTTAAAAGAAATTCAAATATATTATATTCATTATCGACTATTGAGGACAACTTAACAGCTTCAGTGTGTAAGGAAAAACAAACAGTAGAATTAATTGCAGGCATTCAAACAGATTTCCGGTCCCAAGATGAACAGTGAGCATTTTGTCAGGAAAATTAGAGGCCGAACATTAATATGTGAGATTAATATCCGAGATAATGATACGTCCGTATATAATTAGGGCTGTCCAAAAAGCTCGTAGCTCGTGGCTCGCTCGTGACTCACATCTGGCTCGATCGGTAACAGCTCGTTTGATAATGGACCGAGCTGTTAATGAGCTGGCTCGCTAACAGCTCGGGCCAAAATTAACGAGCTGAGCTAAGGCCTTAGCTTGCTCGCCAACTCATGAGCTAGCTCGGCTAGGCATCAATTTGTGAATTTGTATGAATTTGTGTGTATTTTATATTGTCAAGCTTGGTCCAGCTCGGTTCAGCTCGGTTAAAAAAGATTTGTAAAATTTATTTTCTTCTTAAAACAAGGTCCAACCAAACCCAGTGAGCCAGCTCGTGGCTCGTGAGCTGGCTCGCCAGTTGGCTCGTCACGAGTTTGAGCTGAGATTTTAACTCGTGAACTGTTAACGAGCTGGCTCGCTAACAGCTCGGTCCAGAATTAACGAGCTGAGCTAAGGCCTAGCTCGGCCCGAGCCAGCTCATTTACAGCCCTATATATAATCATTCATTTTTTTTTTCATTTTTGGTAACAAAACAAAGAATAAGTTGTTCATCTTTATATATTTATAAAGAATATTTCCCTATGATTTTTAATCATAAAACTACAATATTTCGAATAGAAGACATCGTCAGATCTGGGTCATTAGATTATAATATTACCAAATCGTGTCAAGATCTGAGACCTTCAGGGCCTCCTCAATTGATCCGTACAATCGAACGAGAATCACGTTCTGTATCTCCCAGCGATTGAAATCAGATGCTTATTTAAATACAAGTGGTCACTTTTGAGATTCGTGCTAGATTAAAACTGATGCCTCGGATCTCACTCTACCCAATCACGTATTTAACTGGATTTGAAATTCATTGAACGACATATGAGTCAATTACTTGTTTAAGTTGGATTCACCGCCTCTCCAATACTCTAGAGGATGAGTCTCTCTTTACGGTTTGAGATTCCAGCTAGTGTAGGGGGCAGTATTATTGGACGTTGAGATTCGTGCCAAGTTAAAAATAATGATTCGGATTCGCTAATTGTAAAAGATTCCCTTGTGCAATATTGCAATGGATGTGAATTCGTTTAAGTTCGACACAAATATGAAAACAAAACCCCTATATTTAAAATAGGAGCGACTAATAATCTCTTGACTCTCTTCTATTCTATCTTCTAAATATTTCTCTAACTAACTTATCTATAAAGTACAATAGGGACCACTAACTAACTGGGAGAAACAATAATTACTCAGGAGACCACTTAAATTTGAAAAAAATTATAACTAGCACGCACATGTATGAACACTTATGAGCGCAAGTATTTCTATATAATATATCAAGTATTCATACCTAAGGTCATGTTTGGTTGTAGAGTAAGAGGTGGAGTAAATCCCTTACTCCACACTTAAGGAGTCAAACGAGAAGTAAAATATGAGGAGTAACATGGAGTAAGAAGTGAGCTAATCCGGATTAAGTTACTCCACCCCTCCAGGTTGACTAACTTACTCTACACTTAATTCACCTGCAGAGCCCACTATCATAGACTTAGGTTTATTTTCCAATATTTTACTCATTCATATGGATTAATTTAATCCATGACATAAACTACCAAACAAGATGTAAAATATGGGGAGTAAATTGGAGTAAGCAAGTTAATCCTCATTAACTTTACTCCACAACCAAACATGACCTAAGAGATTAAGTATTTAAACAAAAAACTGGATATCAACTTTCTTTTCTCTCTAGTTACACACCAATATTTTACATATTTTTAGAAGTTGATTTTTTTCTCTGTTTAATCTAATCAATATTTCTAACGATCCGCGAGGATTTTGCAAATTTAAAACCATGAATGTTTTCTATATAATTTTCTCTTTCAAATGAGATTCATGATGAAGTACTTTCCGGTTTTTCGTCGTTCAAGTACTCATACCTCGGCGTGCAAGTATTCATACCTCGTTGAGCAAGTATTCATACCTTGTCAAGTATTAATACTTACTCAATAAAGAGTTATTTTGCCATTTCAAATTGTTCAGAGAACAAACTTGCCTGTGTAGGGAATAATTTCATAAAAGAGTATGTCCAATATCCTACAAAATAATACATAAATGAATAAACTTTAAAAATTATTCATATTAAAACTTAGAAAATATTCATACTAAAACATATAAAGTATTCATACTATAACTTTCAAAGTATCATTACTATAAAATATTCAAACTATACTAAAACATATAAAATATTCATACTGGAACATTGGAAGTATACATAACAAAATCAATAAAATTAATCTTACTAAAATAATGTAAGTATTCACAATATAAGATTGAAAGTATTCATACTAGAAGAGGTAAAGTATTCATGCCAAGGTTCTCCTAACTTCAAATTATACAAAAATGGATATATTTTATGAAAGTATTCATACTAAAACATATAAATTATTCATACTAAAACACATGAAATATTCATACTAGAACATTGGAAGTACACATAACAAAATCAATAAAATTAATCTTACTAAAACAATGTAAATATTCACACTGTAAGATTGAAATTATTCATACTAGAAGAGGTAAAGTATTAATATCAAGGTTCTGCTAACTGAAAGTAATACACAAATGGATAAACTTTAGAAAATATTCATACTAATATTTTCAAAGTATCATTATTAGTAAATGAGGAGGGTTCCAATGCACCCAAAATTTCATGCTCCCATTTGCTCCCAATCATTTATCTTCATTTTCAAAGTCTGAACAGTCGATCCGAACCGTTCAACATGATCATCATAGTAAAATATGCCTGCAGACCAAATTTTATATTTTTTGGAATTTTTTTACTATTTTTTAATATATATACAAAATTGCTTTATCTGATGGTCCAGAATATCCTTAAAACAATGATTTGTACCTGTCTTAAAAAATAGTAAAAAAATTCCAAAAAATATAAAATTTGGTTTTCAGGCATATTTTATTATGATGATCATGTTGAACGGTTCGGATCGACTATTCGGACTTTGAAAATGAAGATAAAGGAGACAAAAAATTGGGAGCAAATAGGAGCATAGAAATTTGGGTGCATTTGAACCCTCCTCTTAGTAAATATACAAACTACAAAGTATTCATACTAAAACATATAAAATATTCATACTAGAATATTGGAAGTATACGTATACATATCATCAAATATTCAACATATAACATATTCAAACTACAAAATATTCATACTAAAACATATAACATATTCATACTAGAATATTGAAATTATATATATACATACTAGCAAATATTCAAAATAGAAAATATTTAAAGTACAAAGTATCATTACTAGAAAATATTCAAACTACAAAATATTCATACTAAAACATATAAAATATTTATACTAGAATATTGAAAGTATACATATCAAAATCAATAAAATTATTCTTACTAAAACAATGTAAGTATTCATATTAGAAGTAGTAAAGTTTTCATACCAAGGTTTTACCTGTCAAGTAAAACCATTTTTCAATCATTTGATCCCAAATTAAGTATTCATACTTACGCATTGAAGTGTGAATTTTTATGTTGTAAAATATTCATAAGAAACCCCTAAATTATTTACACCTCGTCGAGCAAGTATTCACCACGTCGGGCAAAAAAAAAGAAAAGAGTATATCGTCCATTCAATTTTTAAAATAATTAAATAAAAATATATTAGACAAAATGTTAAATAAACAAAAACTTAACAATAAGACAAGAATACCGAAAATTCTTCATTTGACCAACTAGTATCCATTGAATCCAAATGATATGCAGTGTTTTGAAATTCAGTTCTCATTTGGTACTCGGAAGGCCACTACATACCGCATATATGATATGCGGCTGCATATGCGGATTTTTATTAGGATTTATATATGCGGATTTAAAAATGAGAATTCATATTAATTTGTATGCAAATGAATAAAGTATCTAATATTTTACATCAGAGGCCGAATATGCTACCGAATATGCAGAACCGAATACCGAATATTCAGCCGAATATGCGGCTGAATATTCAAAACCGAATATTGGACCGAATAGGATAGGACCCTGTTAATTGTTGAATTTTTTTATGCTCGAATTTCAACATTGATGAACATGAATGTTGAGATTTGTGCATAATTTTTTTTTAATGATTAACAGGATCCTGCTCAGGGGAGCAGCGGATTGAGATCCAGCTTAGGTGATACGAATTCCCTTCTGGGTATGGTCTGGTCAACAGTCAACAGTCAACTGGGAGCCTTGACAGGCGGCGGTACTACGGGAGGCGGTGCATCTGCTTTACAGGATCACCATTCATTCATTCACCTTCTCCTTCTCAACCTTTTTATAATTATATTTGCATGAACAGAAAGAAGCATTGTGTACTTATCTATGACTGCACTGTCCCCTTCACTGGGACCATGCTCCACTCACTCCACTCCATTCATTACTAAAACTTGTTTTATATATATAACCAAATAAATTACTCACCACCTTAAGTTTAATTTTTTCTGGTTTTTTAATTATCAGGGTCAAGGGCTCAGGACTCAGGAGTCAGAAGTCAGGAGCCTGTTTACCTCGTTATTATCAACAAAATCAATAACCCTGCCCCACGTGCGGTGTTACTGTTTGTGTTCTTAGATGGATCTGATGGATCGTTTGATACTCTGATTCATATCACCAAATGTAAAAATAATATTACATTCTGTTTAGATCCTGGTCAGGCGATTATAATCGACATGAGACTCAATTGGTCCGGATCTAAACAGAAATATATATTATTATGTTACCTCCGTCTCCGAGGATATGGATATGGATATGGATTCTCTTTGAAAAGAAAGAAATAATTTTGAACAAGTGGCTCAAAAATAATATAAGCAGGAAGGAAAACTGGTGAAAAATTAATTTAGTACACCTGAATCTGAATGTAGGATTTGATCCCATGCAAATTGGACTGCTTTGCTTGCAAATAATAGGTAGATCCAAGTTCCAAGTTCCAAGTTCCAAATCAATAATAATCTGCTACGGCTACACCGAGTCTATGCTAGGACCAAATCCAATGGAGTCACAAGTCTCTAATAGTGGGAGCCAGTAGTGTGTTTAATGTTTGGCTGTTTGCTGATAGACCCGCCATACAAACTAGCTGTAACATGTCATGCAGTAGCGAGGAATGGATTGAGATTCCAAATTAAGTGCGCGCCATTCTTTCCGGTTCAAAATAAGGGAACCCATTTTTACAGAGCAGTTTTTAGTGCGTACAGAGTTCGAATTTTTGATGGACCAAAATACCCCTACATCAAAGGCAGTAGATTTACTCTGTAAAATTCGAACGCTGATGATCAGGGGTATTTTGGTCCATCAAAAATTCGAACTCTGTACGCACTAAAAACTACTCTGTAAAAATGGGTTCCCAAATAAAGACAAGTTTGAAAGTGTCTGTCAACTCCGCAGACCAGACCAGATCCCATTAACTCATAACTCCCCCCCACACGCTTGCATACAGTGATACATACAGTATCTTGCTCTGCTCTGTCACACCGCCAGATCTCCTGACCGATTGCGACCTTTCATCCCCTTAATTTCCCCCATTTATTTCCTCTACCTCTTCAGTCTTGACTTGCCCTCAATCTACTCTACAGTCTACACATAAAAGATAAAACAAACAAATCCATATATACACCCTCAACTGATTACTGATTACTGATGCCTCTGCCACTCTCTCTCCTATCGCATCAGCTATGATCCCATCTGACCATGCCACCGATGCGCCCCCTTTTCAAGATCAAGATGAAGATGAAGTCAACACCGGGGTTGACGTAGACGTAGTGAACAAGGAGAAGAAGAGGCACAAGAACAAGAAGAAGAAGCGGAGGAGAAGGAAGATCGTCACGCCCGAGGAGATATCCGCTTTTAAATTCGTGCGTCACTGGGTGTTTCCCGATCTAGCAACGGATGAAGATGATGCGGATTTAGAGTTGTTGTCAGCTAATAAACGAGCGGGTCGGATCCTGTTCGATTTGCATTCGCATTCGAGCTGCAGCGATGGTTTCCTCTCGCCGACGGCTCTGGTGGAGAGAGCTCATAGCAAAGGGGTGAGCATTCTGACTTCTCCTCTCCTCTCCTTTCCTCGGTATAAGTGTTATTTATACATATTAAATTTTGATTCAGTTTTTCGAGAATTTTGTCTGGTGCACTGCATTGTTTTGTTCGAGATGATTGAGATGAGACTGATTCCCTTTTTGTGATTCCCGTCTCCCGTCTTTTGGTGCACATAATTTGTTGCGCGCTCTCTTGGAGTCAATGCTGTGGCGTATCTTTTAAGAAACCTTCTTCTTTTGGTTCTGTTTATAAAGTCCTTCTGTCCTTGATCGTATCCCAACTTTAGGAGGAGCGCATTTGGGGAAACTCTAATGAATCTGCTCGTCTAGGCTTTTGACCTAAAAAACAAAAACAAAAAACAGAGAAGAAAAAAAAAGCACTCACTACAAGGTCTACTGGAAGCCCAACGCTCTTTTTCTTTGGGGTCCTGGTTTAAATTTATAATTTATTTATGAAATAAACGGATAGTTTCTATACTATTTTTCCAAACTCTTAGCAGCTTAGCACATTTTCCTCTTTATACTAATAAAAGTGTGGGAATACAAATTTCAAAGTCTGAACAGTTCAAGTTTGTTAACAACCAAATTTTGGTACTAATGCAATGACCTCAATAGACTAATTACAGTGGGTCATCTGATTAATGACACATCTTTAGAGATAGGGAGGTGGCTAGGGAACAACTAATTAGTTTTTTGGGGGATTTTACATGGCATTAAGTATTAAGTACTCCATGTGTATATTATAGGTTAATAGTGAAGGAGTACTGTATGCCACAAAAACTTTCTCTGTGATTATTTTTCTTAATTAATATATCTGTTGTCGGGTACACCGTCAACCATAAAAAAAAATTACCTCAAACAATTATCTCAATGCATGACGCTATAGTCTATTGAACAATTAAAACAAATATTCTTAAAACAAAACTTGAACAAATTTCCCTCAACCTTGTGCAACTGAACCAAAGCTAATCTTTCCAATACTGAAGTTCGCCTCGACCGAAATTTTTAATTCTGTTGTTTGATTTTATTTTAGCTTGTGATTAGGTGGGAAAAGCCTTGGTAGAGTCAGCTGTCAATATTTGACAAAATATACCTTAGCTACTGGCCTAAGGTCATATTTAGAACTTGAATGCTAGTTGCAAATATCCAACACACACTACTTCAATTACGTGAAATGTTCTTTCTTTAAATATCAGAACTAAAAGGTTTTATTCAACAAAAGCCCTTTCTAAATCTGATCCCGTTTTATGCACCTTATTAGTTACATCTCTGTATTACTTTAATTAGCTCTCTTTAACACAACACAGCATAATCGGATAATTACATGCTCAGAGCAGGTAAAGGTTCTTGCACTGACAGATCATGATACAATGGCCGGCATCACTGAGGCAATAGAAGCAGGTCGCAAACTTGGTATCAAGATCATTCCTGGTGTAGAGATCAGCTCCTCGTTTTTCCCAAGGTACTCCTTTATATTTTCCTGAATCCTTTTTTTTTTTAAATTACACCTTTATCTTTGCCAAGAAAGCATCACATTTAATACTAACTGCAAGCAATAACTATTTAAATTACTCAAAAATTGCACTCTTGTATACGAACCTGTACTTATAATGTATGATCAGCTAATAAAGAAATCCATCTTGGAATTCATTTACAAGGGAAGAGCATGAAATGGATGAGCCAGTTCACATCCTGGCATATTATGGCAGCTGGGGACCCACCAAATATGACGAATTAGAGACATTGCTGACCCGCATTAGAGATGGTCGCCACCTTCGTGCGAAGGAGATCTTGTCAAAGCTAACCCAACTCAAAATGCCACTCAGATTCGAACAGGTTTCTAAAATAGCAGGGATTGGGGTAGCACCAGGTCGGGTGCATGTTGCACGTGCCATGGTCGAAGCAGGATATGTTGAAAATTTAAGGCAGGCATTCAGCAAATACCTCTATGATGGTGGTCCTGCTTACGCCACGTAAGTTACTAATAGTTCTTTTGATATATGTTGCGGTTTTCATCCAGGGTATATTCAATAATAGATATCCAATATTTTATCTTAATTTGTGTTATGCAAGTGAAACTAGGGGTGTTTGAAAGGTCGGTTCGGTTACAACTGAAATAGAAAGTCAAATCAAAATTTTATTCAGTTTTCAAATATCTGATTGAACCAACCAAATTAAACTTGTCAACTGAATAACAAACTGACAAAAAAAAATTGAAGTGAGTTTCGATTTGTTTGGTTGATCAGAAATAAGAGAGATTAAATTTCAAAAGGTCAAAATTCAATACGTACACAAATACATTTAATAATCTACAAAAAAATATCAAGGTATATATCAATCAAACCAAAATAAGAGAAGATTAAACCGAACCATTTGTAAAAAACGTAAGTAATTCAAGTAAACATTAAGTAAATTTCAGTTTGTGTGGTTGAACTGAAAGAAGATATTAAACTGAACTAAATATAAAAATCTAAGTAATTCAAAAATTTAATCAAACCGAACCATTTAAACCGAAAATCCGAACCATTTAATCCAAAATTTATCGGTTTGGTTGAAAACCAAATAAACCGGATCCAACAAACACCCCTATGTGAAACCCAAAATTTCTCATATTTGCAACTTATTGCAGCAGGCAAGTCGCTGTTAGGGTAAATATGGAAAAGTACCTTGATGATATCTTGTTTTCATTTTATTCTATTCTTCTTGGAGATTGCTTTAATTCTTTCTTTCTTTATTTATATTTAGTGGCAGCGAACCGCATGCAGTGGAGGTTGTTAAATTGGTTTGTAGAACTGGAGGTGTCGCAGTTTTGGCGCATCCTTGGGCTTTGAAAAATCCTCTTGCGATTGTAAGAGATTTAAAGGATTCTGGCCTTCATGCAATTGAGGCTTATCGAAGCGATGGGAAGTTATCAGGTATTACCACTTTGAGCTCGAGTTATACTGGTACGACAGGCTTGAGATGATGCATATTAAGGGTTAACTAAGTTTTGGAGCAATATAGACCCGAATGTACAGTATATGCAAATAAAACCAAATGGTCCTAAACTCCTAATGCATCTTAATATTTGTACGGATTGTTCTTAAATGTATCATCCATTTTTCATTTTGTTCTTAAGTTCCAAAGTTTCCTTTTTGGTTCGTAGAGATAAATTTGCATGGTGACGTCCGCAGCAACACCATTGCGTAGTTGCTAGATACAGTATAACTTGATTTTATTTAAGGACCCAAATGGGAGCTATGAAACTTTTAAGGACTCAAATGGGGGGGTTTTGATATCTAGGGACCATTGTATAATTTGTAACATCCTACATGTTTGTACATTTGAAAATCGGATCGAACTGCAAAGCAAGATTATTTTAATAAAAAAAATAGTCTAAATAACCCCTACCTTTTTTTCTCTAATTAACTTGAACAAAATAGCTCTTTATAATCTGTTCGTACGGACACTGAAACCAAGTGGATTTACAAATCTGATTGTCTTGGCTTTTACTTCAAATTTAGTTGAAAGGGGCAGAATTGTCCATGCTAAAAAAGAATTAGCCTTTTAAATTTAGCTGTGTTTACTGCAAGTACTCTAAAAATATTATACCGGAATGACCATGGATTTCAGTCACCATTGTACCATGATATGGTTATGTAACTTTTTGTATATTTTTCGTCTCTTGAAAAAAAAAATGAAAGATACAAGAAGTAGTTAATGACCGTTCCAAATGTAAAATGCAAAAGACCCTTAATTGATCAATCATTTTGCGAACAGGACTTAGTGACCTTGCTGATTCTTATGGACTTGTGAAGGTTGGGGGGTCCGATTTCCATGGACGAAGCGGGTGTCAAGAACCTGACCTGGGCAGCGTCCACCTACCTGTAATTTCCATTTTTGAGTTCTTGAAACTGGCACAACCCATTTGGTGTGAGGCATTGCGTGATATTCTAACCTCTGATACGGATGGAGAGAAAAAACTGCAGTTCTATGACTCGAAAGAACTGGAGTGTTTTTCTTGCATAATTTCTGACAATTCATGCCATGATCGCCGGGAGATTGAGCTTTTGGGAAAGAAGCTCTCTTTTGTGACTGTTGCTAGTAGGTAATTTTGGATTTGAATATGCAACTGCATTGTATGTTTTGTTTCTGCCCCTTTTTCCTCTATGTAATAGCTTCTAAATGGTAAGAAAGAAAGATTATATAATTTGCTTGATTAATATGTTTGCTCCGATGGCCCTAAGTTTATGAACATCACAAATTCACAATCCAGCTCGACATGCACTGGATTTACATATTTATATTTAGTAAATTGCACCCTCATTTCTCATTTCGACACTTTGGTCGTTAAATTTTTTAATTTGATAATGGCATTCCTGATAAGTTTGCACATTTTTTCTAATTTATTTATGAAGTTTCCTAAGTTCATCAATCTTCTTTGTGAATTTAAATCCAGAACTTATAGGATTGATTTCAAACAACGAATTCAAACCATTGAAATTCTTTACCTTACGAGTGATGCGTCTGTATGTGAAAATTTTAAAGTTTCGAATTAATTTAGTATAAAGTCAAGTGGTCAAAATTAGAAAGTTTATAAACTAATTTTAATGCAGTCATTTTTTAAACACTTTTTGACAACTTGACTCTATACAAAATTAATTTAAAATTTTAATTTTTTTCCATGTAGACGCATCACTCGTATGGTAGAAGGATTTTAACGATTTAGATTCGTCGTTTGAAGCTAATCCGAAAGATTTTAGAATTGAGTTTACAAGAAGACTTAGTGAAATTAGAAACAACCTAGTTTTACTCTTATATACGATAACAAGGACGTTGATTTTAATATCCATTGAATCAATATATGATTTGTGGATGGTAATACTACTAGCATGATTATTTTTTTGCCGCTATGCTAACAATAGACTATAGTAGATGAAAATAATTTTTAAATAAAAAAAACCGGATAAATTTGATACAGATCGAAAACTTTATAAATTAAAATATGGAATTGATGTTTTAGCATTATAAAAACCAAAAAGAAAATTATGAGAGTTGGCTGTTGAGCACACTTGACAGAATCCAGGAACGCAAATCTACATTATATGTTTAAGATTTTTAATTGATGGGCCCAAGAAATTATCTTTAGCTCTTTGTTTTCCGGTTTGGAATAGAGTTTCCTAGAAACGGGGAAAAGAAAACTAGAGGCCGATTTGGGCTTTAATTATTCGTTATATGATCAAATCCAATATCAGATGTTAAAAAATATAGTCTGGCCTGTAGAACTGTATTACTAGAAATGGTGAATGGTGCACTCTTGAAGACATTTCTGCGATAAATCATAATTCAGATCACCTCAGGTACGCTTCACTCTTCAGTCTTCAGTATGAATTTTAAAGCAGCCCCCTAGATTGAAAATTTAAAACAGGTCCGAATTTCTTACCTGACTCGCATGGAAGCTAATCTGATCGCGTCAGGTACTGCAGTACGAGTACTCGATGAATCATGTGTGGTATAACTAATGAGAGAGAGATTTGGTGTTGGAAATTGGACGGTAGCGCAGCTGGTTAGAAAAAAATCTTACCATTTTTAGATATTTAAAGATCGAGAGTTTGAACTCTTCTCACAACTTTGTAGCTTCTACGAAATTTTTAAAAAAACAAAAAAAAAATAACAGAGAGAGATTTAGCGTGTAAATTGAGAGTTCATGGTGGTTTACTATTGGATTTTTGCTCCAATTTTAGATAGTATTTTTCTCTTAGAATCTCTTTGTTAATTAGGAGAATGTTTATTCATTCTGGCTTATTTCAATTTATAGAAGGTGACAATTTTGGTTATATGATAGTTTTGTGGAACATTTTGAATCAATTAATAATACTCATAATCTTCTTATGCCATCAAATGATTTGTACAATTGAAGCACGACGAAGTAAGATAACTTAATATTAGATGTATTGGAGAAGTTTTAAACTGAGATAGTGAACCAGTAACAACAATTAACTAAAGATGTTAGGATTCTAAGAACTAGTCTTTGGTCTAGTGGCAAAGATATATAGTCTCTATATGGGAGGTTATGGGTTCGAAACCCAGATGGAGGAAATCTTTTGTTATAATAACAAAGATATTAAATAGTTCGATGGCTTGACCTCTGACTTTACTAAAAAAAAAAGAATGTTAGAATCGTAGTTAAGATTGTAATATTGTTAGGACCCTGGTTAACAATGTAACATAATGGTTAGGAATGGATTGCACTATTTTATTAAGCTATTGGCTATTAAAAGACATCTTGTATGCTCTTTTCTTATTTTTAAAAAAAAAAAGGTAGAAGCTCGTTTTATTATATGAAACTTACCAGTCTTACATGAAAAATATAAAACATCCCCTAACTGGGGAATATTTGAGGTATGTAAACCTCCAAAAGCGACGACCATAAGTATTGTGCACCACAAGCACTAATATAACAGGAACAAAATACATTGAAATAAGCAAGTCTAAGCAAGGGCGGACCCAGTGTATTCCGGAGGGGGGGGGGGGGGGGGGGGGTGGGGGCAGCCGCCCCCTCTGGATTTTGAGTTTTAATGGAGATTTATCAGTTCCGACTGATTTTGTCTTCCTGAAATTTTTTTTGCCCCCCTTTGAATATTTAATTGGTAATTCGGGTTAAATTTATAGTTAAAATTAAAATAAATTTCTTGAAATATAATTGATAATTATAATTATAAGTCAGAATATCATAAATTACAAGTCAGAGCATTATAAAGTATAAGTTAAAGTGTTATTTTATTTTTATCAAATATCCAATTAGTTAATGGGTTTAAATCCGATTCAATATTTTTTTGCCCCTCTGACGAAAACCCTGGATCCGCCCCTGAGTCTAAGTCTGGGAGCTAAGCCACAACAAGGCTAACAAAATCTAACCTAACATAAGGCACAATTTTAGTCAGAATCATCGGACAACCAATCCACCATCTGCGTCGCTGCAAGAGATGTAATCTGCAAAGGAACCTCATCTAAATCCGTAGGCATCCAGTTGTTTGTTTCCTCTTTGATAGCCATCGGAAGTTTGCATGCCCAATATACAATAATATAATGGTGCGTTTGGATGGGTGCAGAATAGCTACTATTCCGGATTAGCACTATTCTGAGCTACTATCAGGCGTTTGGGTGTGTTTGGATTAGCGAATAGTCACTATTCTTTGTTTGTCTTTTGTGGGATAGTCCACTATTCTACTATTCCTACAAAATGTTGGAATAGCTACTATCCTAAAATTGAGGATAGCTCTATCCTTGCTACTATTCTTGATTCATCCAAACGCACCCTAAACAATTGTTAGTATTACAGAACGACATGGTTGCACAATAGAACTATTAAAACATAGATCATTTCATTGTTTCCAAACCCCAAACTACAACACTAACCACTACTAACAAGGTCTGTATTTTCAGTTTAGGGAGTGTGAGGGTAAATTGCACAACATCCTCAATAGAATGCCATTGTTGAAAATGGTCTTGACCCATATAAAACTAAATTTATTTAGCAAAGTAACATTGAAAAAAAAAAAAGGTGATTAGTATCTTCAGGATCATGACAAAACTGACAGGTAACATCCTCCTGCCATTCTTTTTTTTTTAAGGTTAAGCCTGGTAAGTATTTTATTCTTTTGTAGCAGCCAAATTAAAACTCAAACCTTGTGAGGGACATGTAATTTTCATCACAAGAAAGGCTTAATAGGTTGTTCACTCTTGAAATTTAAAAACCGATACAAAGATCTAACGGTATACTGTCCTGAGGCCTCCCATTCCCAAATTTTATGGTCTTGATCATGTGTAAAAGATACAATACTAATAATAAGCAGAATTGTTTGCCATTCTCGTGCCATGATATCACTAAAGATTCTTCGAAATCTAATACAACTTGTATGCTCTTTGAAATACAATAAAAAATCAATAAATATTCTCAAAAAAAAAAATAAGAATCAATAAATCATTCATGACCTCCTTTTTAATTCTTCTTACAATTTTAGTTAATTTGCAAAAAGTTACTGCATCTCTTCATGTGAATTAACTTGCTCTATACTTATTCAACATGTAAGACCTATTGTCATAGATAAATATTCATTTTCCAACATCATACCTCTTCAAACAGATTAATATGAACCATAACTTTAATTATTGAACGAGATATAAAATATGAAGAGTAAAATAGAGTAATATATTTAATACTCGTTAATTTTACTTCACATGACTTTAAAGATGAACCATGATTGTGAGGATCAATTGGTGGTTTATAAACAGAAGAAAAGAACATGTTGACATGAACTTGGGAGCTATATCGTCATAAAACGTCCAATGAAATACATTGAGAATAATTGTATTTATTTTATTTTATTTTGAAGACCAATCGCACCACAAAATGACATATATAGATGAGTTTCAGATTTGATGTTAGTATCACCAAGTACATCTAATGGCGGACTTAAATACAGGGTATCAGGTCAATTGATTTTCGTTTTTTTTTTCTTTCCAAAATTAAGCCATTTGTGTGATATTTACTAATTTTAAATTCAAAATTTAAAAATAAACTTAAATTGACCTTCATATTTTTAAAAAATTGTTAGTTGCGTCGACTTTCACACATCTAAAATGTTAAACTGAAGTTACAAAAATGCTATAATAATTGTAAATTTATCACTTGGTAGCTTCTGCCAAGGATTAATTTCAAAAAAAAAAGTGTAAATTTATATAATTGACCTTTTATAAATAATTTGGCACATCCTTAATTAATAACACTAAGGGTGTGAAACAGTGGGGAAATTTTTTCAAGATGTATTCGGCAACATGTTATATCGTTGGTGAGATTTATATATTTCTATCAATCCACCCAGCTCTTCACAAAAATAAGAAGAAAAAAAAATAATAATTCCATCGGAGTCAAATTTTTTCCCCACGAAAATCTCGTCTCCCTCTCTCCACAAATCTCTTTCAGCAAAAAAGAAAGAAAGAAACCTCTAAGGCTCTAAGTCGCGTGTTTATTATCAATTTCTTTGTTTTTTTTTTTGTAAACTCTTCAACTTCTCAATATACTCACGTGTTTATTATAAATTTCTTCATGAATATCAATACGCAAATGTTCGTTTTGATCTAACTTTATGTTTGAAAATAATTTTTTTTATAATTCAAATGATATATCAAAATATAGGTAATAATTAATCACAAATAAATATATAAATTCATGAATAATACGGTATAAATAAGAAAATTTGAATAAATATACATATTTTCAAAACAAACCAGAATTTATCGTATTTATTTTCACAATAAAAATGAATTATAGTATCACAAATGCAACTTAATTTAAAATTTTTGTACATATATAATTGGCAATTATTTTTGTATTTATTGAGGTGAGTTTGCAGGGGTGGAATTTGCGTTTGTTTTCTTTACTCATCTGCAACTGCAAGGTTCTCTATTGGTGCTCTCTCGTTATCAAAATATCAATTTTGAAGTAAAAGCCAATATTGACCGAACAATTCAGACGATCGATAATGACATATATGAAACTTTTTTTAATTATCAATTTGATGTTTAAACAAACCCTACTAAGGAATTTTCGACCTTTACAGATTGATTATTGCTTCTAAGCAATTTGGATCTCTTTTCTTTCTCTTCGTTTTACGACAAATCGTCGTTTTCTCTGTTCAAACTTCAAACGAAAAAAATATTTTTGAGGAGATTCCGAAAGAAACTGATATGGATTTTTCCCAGCCGTAATTTGTTTCCCCATCCTTCTAGGCTTCTAGCACGATCTAAATATATATATATATATATATATATATATATATTATTTGCTAAATTGGTTACTCAGGAAATTTTTGAGAAACAGATAATATTGTTTTATTTTTCACATGTTTAATAGAAAGTGTGGTAACGCTACAAATTCTTTTGAAAAAGAAAAACTAAGTTATAATTTTCTATCGAATTTCAAAAAACACAAAAATTACAAAGGGCAAGGAACTCCAAGGTTTCTACGTGAGTATTTTAGAACTCGTTGGGTAAAGAGAATGGAGAACGAAAAAAGGAGCAAAAGGATGATTCAATCTGATTAAAATTGTCTAATTGTTTTAAAACATAATAATTTTAAGGAGAACAAAAAAATAGAGAATGAAAAAAGAGATGAATTTAATATATAAACTCAGTGATTTTTATAATTATCAAATAAAAATATATATAAAGTAACAAAAAGAGATGAATTCAATGTATAAGCTCAGTGATTTTTATAATTATCAAATAAAAATATATATAAAGTAACAAAAAGAGATGAATTCAATGTATAAACTCAGTGATTTTTATAATTATCAAATAAAAATATATAGAAAGTGAATTCTAATATTACAAATGTAACTTTTAAATTCAACTCCCACCAGTGTTTCAATTTGACCCCTTATGTTAAGGACTGAACAAGAAGAGTTTGTTCTCTTATAACCTAAGTAGTGGAATAAGATCCCCCCTCATACTTCCTGATATCTCTCAGTGTTAGAAAACAAAATTAAAAAATCTTAGAAACAAAAAAGAATGAGCAAAAAACTTTTATGGGCGAAGGAAAAAAAACAACCCTACTAAAAAATTTGCATGAGTTAGAAATAGATAAAGAGGAGAGATATTTGTCAAGTCATGAGGAGGAACAATGGATCTCAATCACCAGTAGGTTAGAGGAAATTTATCAAGAGGAAGAAACTCATTGGAAAACTAAATGCCAGCAAATGTGGTTGGAGGGGGGAGATGCTAATATAAAATATTTTCATACCATTGCTGGTCATAGGACTAAGAAAAATCAGATTAACAGCTTACAAATTAATGGTTCTATTACTACTAACATGTTAGATATTAAACAACATATCGTAGACTATTATAAGGAACTATTAGGTACTTCAGTATTTAAGTTTGGGCACTTGGAGCATTCATTTTGGAATATGGAAGATAGATTAACAGAACTGGAAAAATAGAAATTAGAAAGACCTTTTACAGAAACAGAACTTAAAGAAGTGGTATTTGCTTTTGAACCAAATGGGGCTCCGGACTAGATGATTTCACATTTAAGTTTTATCAGTTTTTTTTTTTGGATGTAGTTAAGTCTGACCTCATGATCCTCACTCACTTCTTTTATTAAAATAGATTAAACCTACATAGGATTATTAAATCTTGTATACGTCTTATACCAAAAGAAAAAGATGCCACACTTATAATTTTTTTTTCAAACTTATAAGCTTAGTTAATTGTAGCTTTAAGATCTTATCTAAATTACTCAATTTTCGTTTAAAAGTAGTTATGGATAGACTAATAGGTAATAACCAAGCAGTCTTCATTAAGAATAAGTATATCTTAAATAACATGATACTTAGTCAAGAAATCCTACATTCATGTCATACTAATAACCAACCAGGAGTAGTGGTCAAAGTCGATTTTGAAAAAGCTTACGATAAAATTCATTGAAAGTATCTATTAGAGATATTACACAGTAGGAATTTCGAAACCAAATGGATTCAATGGATTACTCACTAGTTATATAGCTCTCAATCTTGTCTTACAATCAATGGAGAACTAATTGACTATTTATATTATAAACGAGGGGTACGACAAGGAGACCTACTGTCTCCTTTCTTGTATATCTCAGCCGCCGACACACTTAGTAAAAATTTTGCTAAAGGGAGACAAGGTAATATCATTAAGGGTTTAGGTCCTCAATGTTTGAATAACAAAGCAGTTACGAATTGCCATTACGCAGATAATACCATTTTATTCTTAAAAGCCCAAGAAGAAAATGTGGAAGCTGCATGGTGGGCCATGTTAGCATTTGAATCCATCTCTGGGATCAAAATGGACTATGGCAAAACTGAGATGTATTTTGATGAATGTAAATAATATGTTAGCTTTACATCATATCTTTAGGTGTCAAATAGGAGAATTCCCCATTAAATATCTAGGGCTTCCATTACATTATAAAAAACTACAAGTAGTTGATTGAAATTTTTCTGATGGAAAAAGTTGAAAGTATATTACAACACTAGAAATGGAGTTTGTTATCGATAGGTGGTAGACTTACGTTATTAAATTTTGTTCTTACTGCTATACCTTTATATTCTTTCTCAGTTTATCGGATCCCTCTTACAATCATTAAACAAATAGACAAACTTAGACGTAGGTTTTTATGAGAAGGCAACTCTAAGAAAAAAAAAATACATTCTTATTGGCTCGTATACATCTTATTTGGCAAAGCAATTTGGAGAATTAAGAATTTTAGATTTAAGACAGATGAATCTTTCTTTTTTGCTAAACTAGTGGTGGAAATTAAAAAATAATGGATATACTAGCCTTTGGAAACAACTTCTATTACATAAATATGTAGAGCATAATTCAGCTTTCTATTCCCCTTTTTGGAACACTCTCTTAAAAATCAATTCTCTAGGTGATATTAGTGTTTCATATGAACCAGGAGTGCACACTCAGGTTAGATTTTGGACAGACCATTGGTACCAGAATTGTCCTTTGACAATTATATTCTATTCATTGTTTAGCAAATGTACTATTAAACATGTATTGCTAGCAGATGTATTAAATTCTCAGGGGAAAAATATGAAATTCAGAGTTACACCGGTAGGGATAGATTACATGGAATGGACAGAACTTCTACATCTCATCAGCTCAATTTCCTTTTCACTTCATACAGATAAAATTGAATGGAGATGGGAAAATTCAGAGAAGTAATTCAAATGATGTTTCTAAGCCCAAGAACAATGAAAAATTATGTTATTAAGCACAAAAACAAGGTCAAATGAGATTCCTATGTTAAAAAACAAATACAAATGAGGTTGATAAGCACAAAATCATGACCAAATTATGTCGCTAAGCACAAGAACAAGGGGAAATGAGCTTTCTTTGCACAAGAACAAGGGCGAAAGACGTTGATAAGTATAAGAACAACAACAAATGAGGTTGCTATGCATAAGAAAAATTTCAAATGAGGTTATTAACCACAGGAACTAATGCAAATGATGTTGCTTAGAACACGAACATGGGCAAATTAGGTTGCTAAGCACAACTAAAGGGGCAAATGAATTTGCTAAGAACGTGAAGTAATGCAAATGATGTTTCTAAGCCCAAGAATAATGAAACATGACGTTTTTAAGCATAAGAACAAGGTCAAATGAGGTTCCTAAGCACAAGAACAAGGGGAAATAAGATTTCTTTGCACAAGAACAATGACAAATAAGGTTGCTAAGCATAAGAACAAGGGCGAAAGAGGTTGATAAGTAGAAGAACAACATCAAATGAGGTTGCTATGCATAAGAAAAATGACAAATGAGGTTGTTAACCACAAGAACTAATGCAAATGATGTTGATTACAATAAGAACAATGGCAAATTAGGTTGTTAAGCACATGAACTAATGCAAATGATGTTGATAATGACAAGAACAATGACAAATGAGATTTTTAAGCACAACAACGGGGGCAAATGATGTTCCTAAGTACAACAACAAATGCAAATGAAGGGAAAATGAGTTGCTAAGCAAAAGAAAAACCGCAAATAAGGTTGTTAAGTACATTAACAAGTGCAAATGAGTTTTCTTTGCACAAGAACAATGGCAAATGAGGTGACTAAGCACAAGAACAAGGGCGAAAGAGGTTGATAAGTACAAGAACAACATCAAAGGAGGTTGCCAAGCATAAGAAAAATGACAAATGAGGTTGTTAACCACAAGAAGTAATGCAAATGATGTTGCTTAGCACAAGAACAATGGAAAATTAGGTTGCTAAGCACATGAACTAATGCAAATGATGTTGATAATAACAAGAACAATGACAAACGAGTTTTTTATGCATAAGAACAAGGACAAATAATGTTCCTAAGCACAAAAACAAATACAAATGTGGTTGATAAGCACAAGATAAAGGGCTATTGATGTTGCTAAGCACAAGAAAAACAGCAAATGAGGTTGCTAAGCATATGAACAAGAGCAAATGAGCTTTCTTTGAATAAGAACATTGCAAAAGCAAAAGTAGAAGTTATTGAAAAGTACAAGAATACCAACAAATGAGGTTACTAAGTATAAGAATAATGGCAAATGAGGTTGTTAAGTACAAGAATTAATGCAAATGATGTTGCTTAGCACAAGAACAAGGGCAAATTAGGTTGCGAAGCACAAGTACAAGGGCAAATGAAGTTGCTAAGAACGTGAAGTAGTGCAAATGATGTTTCTAAGCCCAAGAACAATGAAAAATAACGTTTTTAAGAACAAGAACAAGGTCAAATGAGGTTCCTATGCTAAAAAACAAATGCAAGTGAGGTTGATAACCACAAGATCAAGAGCAAATTATGTCGCTAAGCACAAGAACAAGGAGAAATGAGCTTTCTTTGTATAAGAAAAATGACAAATGATGTTGTTAAGCACAAGCACAAGGGCGAAAGAGGTTGATAAGTAC
This sequence comes from Carex arenaria, assembly GCA_964058825.1. Lineage (NCBI taxonomy): Eukaryota > Viridiplantae > Streptophyta > Magnoliopsida > Poales > Cyperaceae > Carex > Carex arenaria. Next base: position 46,194 of record CAXKVW010000956.1, read on the forward strand.
AAGAACAACAACAAATGAGGTTGCTATGCATAAGAAAAATGACAAATGAGGTTGTTAACCACAAGAACTAATGCAAATGATGTTGCTTAGAACAAGAACAAGGGCAAATTAGGTTGCTAAGCACAAGTAAAAGGGCAAATGAAGTTGCTAAGAACGTGAAGCAATGCAAATGATGTTTCTAAGCCCAAGAATAATGAAAAGTGACGTTTTTAAGCACAAAAATAAGGTCAAATGAGGTTGATAAGCATAAGATCATGAGCAAATTATGTTGTTACGCACAAGAACAAGGGGAAATGAGATTTATTTATACAAGAACAATGGCAAATGAGGTTACTAAGCACAAGAACAAGGGCGAAAGAGGTTGATAAGTACTAGAACAATAACAAATGAGGTTACTATGCATAAGAAAAATGACAAATATGGTTGTTAACCACAAGAACTAATGCAAATGATGTTGTTTATAACAAGAACATGGGCAAATTAGGTTGTTAAGCACATGAACTAATGCAAATGATGTTGATAATAACAAGAACAATGACAAATGAGATTTTTAAGTACAACAACAGGGGCAAATGATGTTCCTAAGCACAACAACAAATACAAATGGGATCGATAAGCACAAGATGAAGGGAAAATAATATTGCTAAGTACAAGAACAACCGTAAATAAGGTTGCTAAGCACATGAACAAGTGCAAATGAGCTTTCTTTGCACAAGAACAATGGCAAATGGGGTTGCTATGCACAAGAACAAGGACAAAAGAAGTTGATAAGCACAAGAATAACAACAAATGAGGTTGGTAAGCAAAAGAACAAGGACAAATGAGGTTGTTAAGCACAAGAACAAATGCAAATGATGTTGTTTAACACAAGAAAAATGGCAAATTATTTAGCTAAGCAAATGAACTAATACAAATGATGCTATTAATGACAATAACAATGACAAATGAGGTTTTTAAGCATAAGAACAAGGACAAATGATGTTCCTAAGCACAAAAACAAATACAAGTGTGGTTGATAAGCACAAGATAAAGAGCTATTGATGTTGCTAAGCACAAGAAAAACAACAAATAAGATTGCTAAGCACATGAAAAGAGTAAATGAGCTTTCTTTGAACAAGAACATTGCAAATGCTCTTGCTAAGCACAAGAACAAGAGTAAAAGTGTTGATAAGCGCAAGAACAACAACAAATGAGGTTACTAAGCGTAAGAACACTGACAAATGAGGTTGTTAAGTACAAGAATTAATACAAATGATGTTGCTTAGCACAAGAATAAGGGAAAATTAGGTTGCAAAGCACAAGTACAAGGGCAAATGAAGTTGCTAAGAACGTGAAGTAATGCAAATGATGTTTCTAAACCTAAGAACAATGAAAAATGACGTTTTTAAGAACAAAAACAAGGTCAAATGAGGTTCCTATGTTAAAAAACAAATGCAAATGAGATTGATTACCACAAGATCATGAGCAAATTATGTCGCTAAGCACAAGAACAAGGGAAAATGAGCTTTCTTTGCACAAGAAAAATGACAAATGAGGTTGCTAAGCACAAGAACAAGGACGAAAGAGGTTGATAAGTACAAGAACAACAACAAATAAGGTTGCTATGCATAAGAAAATGACAAATGAGGTTGTTAACTACAAGAACTAACGCAAATGATGTTGCTTAGAATAATAACAAGGGAAAATTAGGTTGCTAAGCACAAGTAAAAGGGAAAATGAAATTGCTAAGAATGTGAAGTAATGCAAAGGATGTTTCTAAGCCCAAGAATAATGAAAAATGACGTTTTTAAGCACAAGAATAAGGTCAAATGAGGTTGGTAAGCACAAGATCATGAGCAAATTATGTTGCTAAGCACAAGAACAAGGGAAAATGAGCTTTCTTTGTACAAGAACAATGACAAATGCGGTTATTAAGCACAAGAACAAGGGCGAAATAGGTTGATAAGTACTAGAACAACAACAAATGAGGTTACTATGCATAAGAAAAATGACAAATGAGGTTGTTAACCACAAGAACTAATGCAAATGATGTTGTTTAGAACAAGAACATGGGCAAATTAGGTTGTTAAGCACATGAACTAATACAAATGATGTTGATAATAACAAGAACAATGACAAATGAGATTTTTAAGCACAACAACAGGGGCAAACGATGTTCCTAAGCACAACAACAAATACAAATGAGATTGATAAGCACAAGATGAAGGGAAAATAATGTTGCTAAGTATAAGAACAACCGTAAATAAGGTTGCTAAGCACATAAACAAGTGCAAATGAACTTTCTTTGCACAAGAACAATGTCAAATGAGGTTGCTATGCACAAGAACAAGGGCAAAAGAAGTTGATAAGCACAAGAATAACAACAAATGAGGTTGGTAAGCAAAAGAAAAAGGACAAATGAGGTTGGTTAAGCACAATAACAAATGCAAATGATGTTGTTTAACACAAGAACAATGACAAATTATGTTGTTAAGCAAATGAACTAATGCAAATGATGTTATTTTAATGACAAGAACAATGACAAATGAGATTTTTAAGCGCAAGAACAATGGCAAATGATGTTCCTAAGTACAAAAACATTGCAAATGCTCTTGCTAAGCACAAGAACAAGAGTAAAAGTTGTTGATAAGCGCAAGAACAACAATAAATGAGGTTACTAAGCATAAGAATACTGACAAATGAGGTTGTTATGTACAAGAACTAATGCAAATGATGTTGCTAAGCACAAGAACAAGAGCAAATTGGGTTGTTAAGCACAAACACAAGGGCAAATGAAGTTGCTAAGAACGTGAAGTAATACAAATGATGTTTCTAAGCCCAAGAACAATGAAAAATGACATTTTTAAGAACAAGAACAAGGTCAAATGAGGTTCATATGTTAAAAAACAAGAACGAGTACTAATGTTAAAAAATGACGTTCAGTACTAATGCCTACGTCTCCGGGGCTCGCGACCTTTGAGATGGTGCGCCTTAACCCAATGAGAAAGGTAGTAAAGTTGGAACTGGTGACCCCTTACACCTTCTAAGTATCACACATCCCTGAGCACGGAATCGGCTCAGCGAGCACTACAGCTTCGCAAGTAAACAAAGTGAGCACAAAGGCTCGAAAGTAGAAAAGGTTGATCACGTAGGATCACTCTAAGAGTTGGTTGTATTGATTAAATAAGCTTGAGATTGATTGAGTATATTGAAGTTGAGGTGCACAAACTATAACAGTTTTTTCTAGATCTAAGAATTTGAAATATTGAAGTTTGTGGCGGCTAGAGTGATAGTCCAAACCTAGACCATGCTTCTATTTATAGAGAGCTGATAATATGGAAGTAATTTGGCCCTACCATTGTAACGGTCCCATTACCATTACAACAGTCAGTAAACTTACGCTAGGTTTGGACACAGTTAACCTCAACTGTAGACTTACCGTTATTATGGTAGCCATCACGGTAATCTTTGTTTCTCCTATCGTTGTGTGCCAGTCTAATCCGAATTATACCGTCATGAAATCGGTAGTGTAATTTATTTATTCTGTTACAACGGTTCTGAACTGTTGCAACGGTAGACCTTACTTAATTCAGTCTTAAACTTATTTTACCAATATTACAGATTTGATGTCCTTAATCTTGAGATAGTCTTCTAATGTCCAATGCCTTGCACTTCATGACCACATCCTTGATATTGATAGCAGTTTAATATTTCATCATTGATGTGTAATTATTTAATTTTTCAATGTCATGAACTTGCATATTATCTCAAGACAAACAAACTGTAAAATTTAATTTATATATGTTTTGCAAATCTAGTCAAACATATAAGTAGATTATGACACAATTCAACACTTGTGAGTACTAATCAATTGCTTAACTACTTGTTTAAAGTTAGATCTATCCATATTTCTAATGCAATATATAATTTGTGCACTATCTTCCTGATTTGTGCCTAACCAAATTTGATATGTCTGAAATAAAGCAACTTTTTAATCTAAAGTTAACTTAGAATATGGAAAGCTACTTAGTAAAGGCAAACCTGAGGAGCTGCTGGCCTGCTGCTTCCTATTTTGAGCTTTACTCATGGTGGAAGCCGGGTCAGTTAGTGCCGAGACCCTCAGACTTCTTCTTAGTTCTGGCTTGGTTGGAGTATTGGTCTGATGGTCTTCACTCCTTCAGTGTCAGAGTCAGAGAGAGTGATAGCCTTTTCTGGGGTAGAGCCTAAGCTATCTTTCTTCGGAGAAACCTTTTTGGAACTACGACGTATAGAGCTCCTTGTTGGAGTAACACTGCCAGGGCCAGATTGTTTCGAGGTAACTCACAAGTTTTTTCATCTAAACATGCTATGTTTTGGCTTGTTTGCGACGCCCCCATATTTCTTTTTTAGTACCGAAGGAAACTTTTTCAGCTTATCAAACGAGTACTTTTGCACTGCCAATTTGTCCCCTACTGGAGCACTGACATGTGGAGTGCAAGGAACTTTGTCAACTGTAGTCTTATGAGGTGATAGTTTTTTAGTAAGGCAGAAATAGTGTTAAGCAATTAATTAGTGCTAACAAGTATAAACATGATTTTCCAAATAACATGAAAATCATTTGGAAAGGAGCAAAGGGTACGATTATTTAGTACGATTCAATCGGACCAATAAAGCTAGTCCAAGAAACATGATCAGACCCCTTTGCTAATGAGTGTGTATCTTCTGAGATATCTTAATTTTTACGTGACCAACGTGTTTGGTGCCTATTCGGGGATAGTGTAGGGGGCAGTATTATTTGTACTTTGAGATTCGTGCAAAATTATTTAAACGATTAAAATTTTCTCTAAAGTAACGCAAAATTTGAGATATCTCAGAGGATGCGGATTCACAAACCTCCTAAGTCTCCTAAGTAATGGCTTTTCAAGGCCTGAGATAAACTCCTTGGTCCATATTTGGTTATAATAACTTCAAAACGTTCTTTTTTTAGTAAAGGTTGGGGGTCAAGCCATCCAATTATTTAATATCTTTGTTGTAATATATAACAAAAGATTTTCTCCATCTGGATTTCGAACTCATGACCTCTCACATAGAGGCATGTGCCTTAACCACTAGACCAAAAACTAGTTCTCATAACTTCAAAACTATTAAACAAAATAATTTATGATAATTTAAATTGGAGTAGATAGGATGCGGATTCACAAACCTCCTAAGTAATGGCTTTTCAAGGCCTGAGATAAACTCCTTGGTCCATATTTGGTTGTAATAACTTCAAAACTATTAAACAAAAATAATTTATGATAATTTAAATTGGAGTAGATAGGTTAACTTATTCCGTTTATGAAATTCACTGTCATAAAGAAGAATGATTTCGGTTAGTGGCATTTGTTAAAGTCTCGGAAAATCAACGCATATGCGGATTTGTCTATTGATTTATTTTCAATCTCTCCCTTCTTTTTAAGACAAAAGTTAAGTCATAATTTAAATAACAAGTTTTATTCAAATAAATCATCTTTAATTTAAACTTAAAGCAAGCAACTTATATTAAGTAGCAATCAAACGTGATCCTGTGAATGCACGGCCTGTGAATGCAAATCACACCCCACAAGATTAGCACGGCCTGTGAATGCAAATCACACCCCACAAGATATCATATCAATTCGGCCCAATCTTGTTTTCTAATTTCTATTGAGATATACTCTCTTCTTCTGCTTCCCCGCCCCAGATAGGTAACCTCACCAGGGCATCAGGCCGCCATGACAGCCACCTTCCGCCGCGCGCTGGGGCAGCGGTTCAACACGGCGGGGATCCTCTTCACCGGCTCCGTCGCCCTGCGAGAACCGTGCCTCTTCCTCCCGCATCTCTCAGTCCGAGACATGCGCTCCCTCGACTGGGCCGCGCTCCGCCAGGTCGGATTTCGAGGAGTCGTCTTGGACAAGGACAACACGCTCACCGCTCCTTACTCGCGCTCCCTCTGGCCTTCCCTAGCTGATTCTCTCAGAGAGTGTGTCGAGGCATTTCCCGGACAGGTCGCTGTGTTCAGTAACTCCGCTGGTTCGAGAATTTTCTAGGGTTTATGCTCTGTTTCCTTTTATTTTCCTTGTTCTTTTGTTTGTAGAGTTTCATGAAAATGTGATATGTTTTTATCATTAGCTTTGGTAGGGATAAGAGGTTATTCTTAGCCATTTTGGACTTTAGTATATGCTTCTTTTACATTGACTAGTTTTCTTATGTGTTTGCTGAAATGTACTGATTTTGAAAAATAGAAATCAAACTCAGGCATTGATTTACTGGTCAGATTTTCAAAGTCTGGCCATGAATTTTCGGCTGTCTGTTCATACTGGCTTGGCTGTATCTGCACTTGATTCGGACTTGAACTTAACTCTGTATCCAAACTTTGAAAGTCGGGCTGCAAGTCCGGTTTTTGTTGTTTTCCAATTTTATTCATGTTTGTCTCACCTGCTAATTCTGAAAATACTTGTTCCAAACAGAAAATATTTTAGGTTCTTGGTGATGCCATTAGGTGAGGAACATCCTATATTTACTAACCAAGTAATACCAATTTTCAAAGCTCAGTACACTTGATAAACCTTACTTCTAGAGTCTCTTTCTAAATACCAAGTAGTCTTGGTTGCATAGAAGGTATAGAACTATAGAAGTAAAGTAAATTGAAGACAAGGCAGGGGTGCTTTTAGAACACACATGTTATCTATAATGCTTGATGTACATTCATACTGAATGCTGTATTTCTTTTTCTGACTTTGTGATTTTGGAATTTGTCTAGGTCTGAAGGAGTATGATCCAGATGGTTCAGAGGCGAGATCACTTGAAGAATCTATCGAGGGTATTCGTGTCATAAGGCATGGCAAGTCTACATTCTTCATAGTTTCTTTTCATTGTTTTTAATTAATTACATAGTACTTATTTTTGGTGTGGTTTTAAAAATAGTACATTCTGATTACAGAGGCCAAGAAACCAGCTGGATCAGCTGAAGAGATAGAGAGGTTCTTTGGTTGTTCTACCTCTCAGCTTTTGATGGTAAGAACCAAAAGAAGACATAAACATGTTATTATGCACTGCTTCTTTTATTTTACTTATTGTGGTATTTTTTTCTTTCTAGATTGGAGATCGTTATTTTACTGATGTTGCCTATGGAAACAAAAATGGTTTTCTCACTATCCTTACAGAACCACTGTGTCTTTCAAAGGAACCTATTGTAGTCCAGCAGGTTTTCTTCTTTATACCATATTCTATATAATATATTTTCTTTGTTTAGCCAGAAGTACGAACTGATGATACTATGGACTGGCTTTTTCTGAATGCAAGACCCCTTTCTATAGGATAACCCATCAGATTATATTGTCAGATGCTTGCATAAAGTACCATATGAACTTCTCAGTACAATGACAAAGTTTGTGGTACTGTACCTCCTTAGTCATGCCCGGTACAGTTAGGAATTAGGATACCTTTCTCCATATCCAACAAAAAGCAACCATGACCACAATATATGGAAGAAGCTCAAAGTATCTTGATAATAGCAATCTGTGCAGAGAAAACAAATGATGGTCGAAAGGGATCTTATGTACCACACTATTACCAAACATCAATCATCCATCTCTTAATACTTATGTCGTAACTTCTGTGCCATAATTCTTAGCTATTCTGCTAATGTTTTTCAACCTCTAAATTGATCGAGTGCATTTCATTTTGAACACATCATATGACTTGAATTTCCAAGGATGTGCTTGGTATAATCTTAAAATTTTCATTATTTCATGAAGTGATTGATTGTAACTACCCTTGCAGTTTAACACCCATATGCTTGCTTTTCTTTTTCTGTTGCTGTTTAGTGTATTGGATTAATTACTGTTGGTATCCAAAATTGATTTCCAGGTCAGGAAATTTGAAAGTTTTCTTGTCAATATATGGAACCGCAAAGGATTGAAGCCAGTGGAGCATCCTCTTCAATGCGAGGCTGAGAAATGTGTTAAATCTTTAGTGTAACTAGTACTGGTGTGATAAAATCCAATAATATTTGTTGCACTACTGTCTTTAGTTTTTGTAGATGCTATTTTCTTTTTTAATTTCTGCTGCCGTTACAGCATTTATGTATTTATTTAATTGTTTTTGTGCCATAGAGCTATTCTCCTGGTTTGTCATGATTGTTTTCAATGATGTGGGAGATAACTGCCTGTTAGAAACCACATAATATTTATCGCGCCTAACATGAATTGATGACTTGATGTAATTGTGAAGTCTCTCAAATCTTAATTTTAAATAGAGATCCAATACATTATGTCTTTCATACCTTATCATGTTTCATATTTTATATTTTTGTTTTCAAAATTAAAGCTGTTGATCCTAACCACTTAACATGTTATTCATACTAAAATATAGGTTGGTTCTAACTACTGAACATATCATTCATTCTAAAATATACATGGGGTTAAAAATTTATAATTTTGAAAATTGTTTATTATTTTTTAAAATAGTAATTAGTCACTGGACTGTCCAGAAACAGTGATTTGATACTATTTTAAATAGTAAATCTTTCAAAAATTATAAAATTTCATCTTCAAATATATTTTAGTATGGATAACATATTGAGCGGTTCGGATTGACAATATTAATTTTGAAAAAAAATATAAAATATGAGGCATAATAAGTATGAAATGCATGAGGTATTGTAACCTTTCTCCATGTTCATTTATGATACTTAGTGTTTCCACAACATGAAATTAATGTTTCAATTATGCATGGAGTATTTACAAAACTCATGAGTGTACTTTCTAAGAGGGAATTTCCCCCCTTTCAAACATCAATTTCTCTGTTCTTCTTTCCTTTGCACTCTGACAATGCATTGAACTAAAAATAAGATAAGAAAAAAATACCAACAAATTAGCAGAACTATCATTAAATGCGAGCAATTAGTGTATGAAAATCTAAATGATCAAACATTAATTACATTAGCTAGTTCAAAAGATAACCATTGTATGAATATGAAACCGACTGATGACACTTATATAACAATCCGTGCAATTAGTCAATCTAGCTACGTGCTAGTTCAGAAGATCCTTAATTAGTGTACCAACTAATGATAAAAGACTAGGTTATTTATAATAACATCATATCTAATTAAGAGTTTGCAACCAAGTCATGCAATTAATAAATAACAGTATACTTTATTCAAGAGACCAAATAACATATTATTCATAAAACTATAAGAATAATGCAATCATTTACATGATTAACCTTTAATTCATATATATCACTATCGTTATCAATCTGACTAATACTACTTGCTAGAATAAACCCTGATTAATTAAGGAAAACATCTCAGGCTGAGAATAAAAAGAAAAAATAAAATTTGGTCACTAAAGCTGAATCGACTAGGAGAAACTGTTTGCTCATTAGTTCGAAGTTGGAAGCCAATGCCTGTTGGTAAACCATTCTTCATCAGCTACCACTTTATCTCCATGCTGATTTCGGTGCCATGCATAGTAAGCATGTGTTCTGTTCTTAATCTCAAAAATTGCATGACCAAAACTGGCTTCTCTGAAGGCCGAGTAGCTCGGTTGCGGCTCTGTCATACTGTATTTAGCCACAATGAAAGAAAAAACGAGATCATTAATTATTATTTTTTATAAAAATAAAATATAACTGTCAATTAGGCAAATTAAAGCACGTACTTTGCTGCAAGTCCTTCGATATTTCCACCATCACCGATTGTTATATACGTTGGAGCATCTTGGTTCGAGATTGGAGAGCACTTTCCATTGATGATATCATAAGCTGTGTTGGAAATCCTATGCTGAAATCCACGTCGAAAAGAAATTAGGATGTTCAACAGTTGTTATTTTTTTCAAAACATAATTAGAATACTGTAAAATCATAGTAAAAAGGAGAGGTAACATAACAGATTAACAATTTGATGATTGATGTCATCATAATCATGTAATTTAGATTCTTCCTTTTCTCTTTGTGAAAGAAGTTAGGAAAGAGAACAATATTTATTTAACAACTACGACAACCGATGAAATGATTATCAAAATAGAACGTGTAAAATTGTAAAATATATTCTCTATATTAAATTTAGTAAATTTAGAATCATTTGATGACTCAACTATAAATTTTTTAATATATCAAATTTGATGCACAATCTATCTAAATTTCAAATAAGTTAAATATAATTTAACCTTTTTATTGTGATAAACATTTAACTGATTATTTTGATTGTTGAATAAATTTGTTGTGCATATAATTTATTTCAAAGAAGATTATTCACTTACACTTCTTTCATAGGCATGGACATGACCGGAGAAAACCACATCCACTTTGTGTTGTATGAACCATTGTTCGAACATAACACGCATAGTCTCTCCTTCCATGTAGTGGTAGTTGTAGCTGTTGTACCATGGGGAATGCACTAAAACAATAAGCCATGGTGTCTCGCTTCTGTTGACCTTTTCGAGCTCGGCTTCCAACCACATGTATTGGGGAGTGTATTTCCCTAACAAGTAAAACAAAGAGAGAATCAATTTACCGTTGTAGTTTTTTTTTTTTTTTGGCATTACGTGTGTTTGTCATGATTATTTTTTCCCATTGTCCGAAGCATACATTCTCAGAAAAAGAACAACAGCAAAACAATAGAATACAGTCAGCACGAACTCAACCAATACTGCACCAATATGTTTAAATATGTCCATAAATCTTCATTAAATGGGACTTTTTTTTTTCAATTCATAAATGCGAGCTTTTTTCCTCCATCAACAAAATATTGCGGTCCTTTCTATTTTGTCTCCATAAATGTATGTAATTCTTTAAAATTACATAACTATAGATATAAATCACGTAAAAGAAAGCATCACATTGTCATATAAATTCGTGTGATATGGTATGCACATTCATACTAGTATGTATATACATTATACAAACTTAAAATTGAAGCGAAGAAGAAAAACAATTGAGACAAAATCATTGTACCATATGCTGAATAGGATGACAAGACAATGATATAAGCCGAGGCACGCTTCACTGAATACCAAAGTGGAGCGGTATTGCCTGAAGCCTTGTATGGGGTAGGGTACCGGTGCATGAATGGTTTAAATGGATACTTTTCACCCTACATACAGGACAAAAACTATTTAATCTTATTTTTCTTCTGAGTATAACTTTCATTTTGCATAAGGCCTAGAAATTTCACTTTGTTTTGTTTGTTGTAAAGAAGTTTCAATGCTAAACTCCTAACGGTACAGGTGAAAGTCTGCTCATTATAATGACTCTTTCCACAAAATGAAAAATTCAAGTGCTATATTACAAAATCCCACAAAAGTCATGCATGTTGACCCTCTAGTTACAAAGAAAATCTGATTAATCCTTGAAATAATATAGATACCCCTATAAAACAAATAATCTAAAATTGATACCCAACACATGTATAAACAGTCAGAGGAGGATGATAAGGGATTTATTTTATCGGAATATGAACTTATTATGGTTGGGGACAAATGTGATATTTATACTTTTGGGTGGAGCATGAGGAGGCTATGTATGAGATTTGGAAACAACAACATTGAAATAGTAATCAAATAAAAATTTATCTTGCTTACGATGCTAGGTTCAAAATCAAGCTCGTGGTTGCCAGCAGTCCAAATCCAAGGTTGATATGCGGTGCTTCTCTCAACAAAGCGGCCCTAGGTATCCCACCTATTGTTGTCATGGTTGGGGTAGTTGTCGGCATATGATAGGTCACCCACATAAAGTACCATCTCAGCTTTTGGGTTTGATTCATAGTGAGAAAGCGTCCGGTTTGAGTCGTAGGTTTGGCCAAGATCACCTTCACATAGTTTCAAACATGATGTTTTTAAATGTGAATTTAAAAGCAACACAACGTGAGAAAAAAATATGTTTTCAATCTAATAACATATCTTTTAACAAATAACCTATTATCACACATTTTACAGTTCAATTCACAGAGAACGAGCAGAGAAGGGAGAGAGTACCAATGATCCCAAAAGTGTATGGTACATCAGGACCCACTGTAGGAGGTGTCTTGAACCAAAATTTCCGAACAGTTTGCCCAATGCCAACTGCATAGTAGTATTTAGTGTCAAACTGAAAAAACAATACAAAATAATAATTAATTGCTACTTTTCAATCTCTTTAGTTCAAACAAATTTAAGTGATCATACAACTTCCATTGGTTTTAGCCTTTGAAAACCTCACTTCTTTTATAATCATGCATGAAAAGAAATCTAAAATTTAGTTTAATCTGCTCACAACATGTCAAGATCTCCCTCAATGAATTAAAGTGTAAAAAGATAGCAACTGTCTAAAATTATAGATGGAAAAATAAGAGAAGCAAAAATTTCTCACATTTAGATGCCTAATGATGCAATGATGTATGAAATCCGATGTGTAGTTATTATAATACTTGTAATGTGTATGCTTCCCCGATGCCATTTTATCAAGGTTGTGTTTGGAAGTTCCATAGAGAACCATGCTTGAACCAGGTTCGTTGGGCGTGACCCATGACACAATGACGGCATTACCATGGATATTGCCTTGTGTTATATGCACCTATCATAACGAAAGAAAACACAATTTGTTCAGAAATTGATGTTCAAATGGGGATTCATAGTATGTTTATATTTGTATCAGGTCATGAAGTTTGAACTGTTTGATTTTAGTTTCGTTGTTTTTGATTTTGTAGAAGAAAATTACTAATTATTTGCAAACGAATTAATTTTTCTTTTGGTGGGTATCTATGTTAAAAGTATCTTCCTACTTGATTAACTCTAATTTATTCCCTTTGACCAATCGACATGCCATATGAACGGCGTATCTCCAGAAATCAGAATAGAAAAAGGGACCAAAAGAAGAAAAATAAAAGGAGCAAAGAAACAACAAACAAACGATATAATTATACATTCTATTTTAATAAAAGTTAAATTATAGGATGATTCACAAATAAACAAAAAATTGTAAGCATGTAATATTTTTGGAATCCAATTTAATTAAATAAAAGCATCGGCAATCTTAGAAACAACAAACAAAAACCTCTTTTTTTTCCAAAATCAAGGAATTTTTTTATTATTTACTCTAATATACACAACTTTGTTTCAAAAAAAATTGATATACACAGCATGCCTTGGGAACTTCGATTTACCATTTACCAAATTACCGGAAAGGGTAATCTGCAGAAAAATAATTAAGTTTAATTAGGATCGTTTGAATTAATATGGAATTAACTAAAATCAATGAATGTTTCCTCTTTTAAATGTATCAAATTTTAAATTTTCGGTTTTTGATTTAAAAACCAACGAAAATTTAAAAAAGTCATAAAAATTTTCTATATTGATTTTATTTTTATTTTTCAGAAAACCTAAAAATATTTATAGAAATTAACTCAATATGTACATCAAATTTATAATCTTCTTCAATCAATAAGTTTTTCAGACTCTAGAAATTTTCTGGAGTTATTTAAAAAAAAACTAACTAAAGAAATGACTCGATGCTAATTATAGGAAAAGAAGGGTCTAGGTTTAATTTTATGGGCCAAAAAAAATCGATGTCTATTATAGATATAGAGAGTCGACTTTGAGATTCGTACTAGAGTAAAAAAACAGGCTCATATTTGATAATTCTACATACCTTGGATAAATCGAATTCCTGCTTGTACCGTTCCCAACTAATGAAATTTCAGTTTTATATATAATTAATATTTTTTCCAGGACTGATCTGGCAGCCCATGTATTTTTATTTTTATAGTTAGTGATTAAAATTACGACTAATAAATATTTTGATGAGAAAATATTATTTACAAAATTCTAAATTCTATCTTCTCATATAACATAAAAATAAATATTTACATTCATACTTAATTCTAAAATTTAATCTTTATCTCGCTCCACAAAAATGAGGATTTGAGACAGCAGCTAACCTAATCGTCAAAAGAGAGAAAAAGAAGAAACTGCTTTAGGGCTATTTCTTTTCAATTTAGTAGCTCATTTGTTTTCAATGCAATGAAAAAGATATCCTATCCCATCTCATATTTTAATTAATATTTACTTTACAAAATTAATATTGTATAATCGTTAAACTTTTATTTCACTAATTATCAAGTTTTTTAACAAGAAAAAAAATCCACCATATATTTCTACTGTACAGTCAAACAGTATTTTTATTCAGTCCCGTAACAAATTTCATATATTTCAAAAGTATGAATTTACGTAAAATAATTTATAAATTTACATACTCGTGCTATCTCTTACATATTTATGACCACCGATCGTATCTTAAGTGCGTAATATTTATGAAACCAAATTTAATTCTCGTCAATAAGGTCTCAGTCCATCCATCCATTCATAATTTGACCGTTCAAATTGTCAATGAATGGTCAGATGGACCTTGTTGGCAGGAATTTACATTCAGTTCCAATATTTATACTGCGTGCGTGCAAAAAGTAAAAGAATTTCATAAGAGGTGCATTTCGGTTCTCTCGACTGTGCCCATGACCTGCGCAATTTACACTATGTGGAATTGAAGCAATTTTTTTCTACTGGCAAGTTCTAGTTTTCATAAAAAAAAATTAGAAAAAAAGACTAGACAAATTAGGGAAAAAAAAGGAGACCAAAAGACTGGAAAAGGTTCCAATATTTTAGCTCTCGGCTGCTAAAAAATAAAAAATAAATAAAAAGACTGGACAAAGTGGAAAAAAAAAAAAGGAGAGGAATGCGGATTAGAGATGAACCCTCTCTTAATATTTTTTTATCAGATTAGAGACCAAAAGATCTTAAAAGAAAATAAGTAAAGAATACTTTTCAAAAAATATTCCAAGTGAGGAAGTATGAAATGTCTTTTGACAATGCGGAAGTATAAAATGTCTGTGTGACATATATAAAATGATCATATTTGTATAATATTTTTCTTATCAGATGAACCTTCTCTCATGTTTAAGGAGGAACTTCCAAAAGATGAACCCTCTTGACACTCTCTCTTGCTCAAAATGTGATCATTTTATTTATATATGGCATTAAAATTATCGTAAATGTCAGAATGACAAAACTTATAAAAAATGTCTGGTTATTTTTCTTATCAAATGAACCCTCTCTCACGTTCAAGGAAGAACTTCTGCAATTTTAAAATCAACACAGGATGATCCCAATGACAGGGATAGTCCTCTCTGGCACCAACGATATAGTAGACAATGTACCAAATTGGCCCTGAAAATGAAATTCATTGATTTTATTTTCATAAACAATTTACAACTTGCAAATACGAATGACCAGAAGAACACCTGGCCTTTATTTAAAATGGAAGTAGCTGGTCAAATCAAAGGCATAAAGTTGGTACATATCCTGATGCAAGTACACATGATATGTGTGTGCGCACGTTCCGGTAGGAAATTATCTTCAATCCCCATGGAAGTACACATGTAAATTCTTTATTCTTGAGTAGAAGTACACAGCCAACTCAGCAATGCAAGTTTCTAACAAACCTACCTTAGAAAGGGTTGCAGCAGGCACCTTTATTAGTGAAATGCAAATATGTACCCTCTATCAAACAAGGAGGAACAATATCAGCTTCTTTTTGTTCAAGGAGCTCTAAAATGGAAACAATAACCTCAGGGCAGATACAAGCTTGGCAAAAAGAGACAAATTTTGTGGCAAATCACCAGGATTGATAGCTAATTTTTGAGCTGCTACAAGTTCCAGCCTCAGCTTATTGTTCTCCTCCTGAAGCTGTTACAAAACTATGTGATCAATTTTAAATGCAATTTATTTAAAAGAAAAATACATTCACCTATTATTACCAGTCCTTAAATATTCATTATGAAGAGTTAATGTATTTAGACGATTCATTGTTCAAATCGAGCAAGAATTATTTGTCTGAATGCCATATATGAAAGAACCTCAATTATGATGCATGCCGCCACAAGTATAAAATGTCTCAGACTTACTAATGTAAAGTGTACGAGTTATCATCAAAGCACCTGCAGTCATCTCCTCCTAGTTTTTTCTTCTTTTTTCAAAAAGAAAATGAAAAGAAGAAGATAGTTCCCGTTTCTCCCAATTCTTGTATGGAGAGTGGTATTTTGGTCCTCCTTTGCATAGAATAGGAAACTGAGAAGTATTAGATCATGTTCAGGTTTGCAGGGTCCAAATGATATCTCATATGTGAACATTCTTTTTCCATGGACATATCTGATGTTTACAGATTTTGAAGGGTCTTTCATTAATTACTAATAAGATAAAGAAGCTCCTTATTTCTACCTCATCCAGTTGCTCTTTGAGATTTTCAACTGCCTGGTGGAGGTCTGTAATTGTCCGGGCAGTGACATCACGAACTGCCAACTCAATCCCTTCTTCTGTTTGGGGAGGTAAGAAGATCCCTTCCATAATAAACAGTTTCTCTAGGAGATCCACATCCTCCTCTTTCAGATTTTCCTTCAACTAAAAACTTATTAGTTGAAATCCCAGTTCCAAAGAATTTGCAGACCAAACCTTATACAGTTGTACTTTGAATATAACATCTGACAATGCTCTTGTCAAGTTTTTGACAAGCAACCATATCTTTTGGGTATTTACAAAAAAATACCGAACTGTTGAAACCAAATATTAAGTTATATAAAAGTGAGAAAAATGATTTTTGACTTTTCATGTTTAAGCAACCAAATTGCTTTCAAACTGGTTCATCCAGAGTATAAAGGAAAAAAAAATCTCAAAAAGAGGGTCATCAGGTGCAAGGGGAAAGCAGTAGCACATAACAAGAAAAGAATCAAGTCTTCCGTCACATGTTCTAATGATTCTTGTTACTTCCAAGTAAATAACACAAAATAATATTGTTGTTAGCTGCAAGTAGGATAAAGCTTCAATGTTTTTGCCTAATGCAGTGAGATAATTAGTGCAGTTTGTAAGGGAAGAAAGAGAAAAAAACTCTTTCCAAAATGCATACCTTACTGACAATTCTATCATAGGAATCCTGTTGAAAGATGCTATCTGAGGTTGTTTGCTTTGAGCTGGTACTCTCATTGTCAGCTGCGTATGACCTTTGCACAGA
This sequence comes from Carex arenaria, assembly GCA_964058825.1. Classification (NCBI taxonomy): domain Eukaryota; kingdom Viridiplantae; phylum Streptophyta; class Magnoliopsida; order Poales; family Cyperaceae; genus Carex; species Carex arenaria. The sequence continues at coordinate 63,210 of CAXKVW010000956.1, forward strand.
TTTTATGAGCTTTAACCTGTTCATGTGGAGGTTAGTATCAAGCTACAGAGAATCTTAGGTAATACATAAAATGATGAGGTTTTGCAAGACAAGCCATGCCTGGTGCCAAACCGGAGAGTAGACAAGCTCTCTGAGGCATTTAAGGGGCTGGGAGAGCAACAACAGAGCAATGCAGTTCTTGAGTTGCCACCCTGTGAATGGAGTTTACACATAATAATATAGTTAACAAAGCACTATGTACTACAGAGGAGCAGGTGTTGGGATCATACCAGTACGGCACATGATGTCCAACAGCAAACTTACCTGTTAAGCTTCAACAATTCTGTTAAACTTTGTGTATATTTGTTTGACTATTTATATTTCTTCTGTTAGAGTTTGGAGCTTTTTCTTGGATTGATTTTCTACATAAGGTAAGGATCAAGAATCACACTGCAGCAATTGCTGGCCATTATCATTTTTGAAATTGAGGAAGAGTTATTTGCAGATGAAGCCTCATATTTTGTAGTATTTGCAAACAACACTCAATATTGCTAATGTTTGTAATTAAGAACAAACTTTCTTGAGATATTTGTAAATAACATCATAACGCCTTCAGTAAATATATGGAAAAGACATTACTATTATATATTGACAATTTTGCCCCTGAATCTAATGAGCTCCTTTCTGATTAAGACATTTTCTAAATCATTAGGACATTGTTGAAACAAAAGAGCTTCTCTAACCAGTGCATCTTGAAGAAAGCGGGTAAGCTTCGAGTCACGGTATGGTACATGATTTGTTTTACCTGAAATACAGAGAATAATACAACTAGCAAAGTACCAAAGTAACAGATTCAAAAGAAATTAGGGTGAGTTGGGTTTTTATTTACCAGATGTCAGGGCATTTATGACATTTCCAAGAGCAGAGAGGGACTTGTTGATTGTCTTAGCTTCTTCCAGCACTCGTCCCTCAGCACCTGTTTTCTCTACTTTCTCAGAACCCGCTAAATCAACTAGCACAAATTTTCCAGATCTCAACCTAAAATCATCAATTAAAATAAAATTACTTCTGCCATTGTGCATCTGACATAGCAGAAAATATCACCACGCAAGCAAGCTATTCCTGCTTACCTCTCCTCAGACTCATTCTGAACTATGAATATGTACAGGCAATGACTTCTGCTGCTGTTCAAGTTCATTTCTACACAAAAAAAAAAAAGACAAACGAAGTCCAACAACTGGCTACTGTAAGCAATATTCACATCATATCTTTCCTCAAAATGAATTATAAATTGTACAAAAAAGCATAATGGTTTTAAAGGCGCCGGACATAGGGCATCAGCAGTGGAAGCCAAATATGCCACCGAGCAAAGGTTTGTGAGAATTCAAGGCTTCCTTAAAGAAGTGATCAAAAGAAAATGATAAAAAAAAAGTAATTACGTGTTTCTCCGACCGCTCTGTTAGCTATTCCTCTCTGCAGTTTGATTCTCCATTAGCTAAGTTATATGGAAAGTAAAGATAAGGTTTGATCAATGTAAGTTATCTTACAGAAAGGCACCGCAGGGCTTCTGAAGTATTCATTATTGGTATCTGCAATAAACATCCACTGAATCATATTGCAAATGTTTAAAATAGTACATGCTGAAATAAAAAGTATTATTAATTGCATACCTCAGTTGCACCTGAAATGAAAATGCCCTGAGTCTTACTCTCTTTTATCTGCAGATTGTCCTTTGATAAATCAAAAAGGTCCCTGCTAGATAAAGACATGCACATATACCATTACCTTTTTTCTTGAGAAATACTCGACAGGAGTTGCAAAAAAAAAAAAAAAAAAAAATCATTGCTTAAGTATCCTGTGTAATTAGAATTAGAAGGTAGACACACCTTACTTTCTCCATGTAGATTTCTACCTAAATTCATGAATTGAACTCAGATCAGACAAAGCAGTGGGAAAGATTCTCAAGTACTTTTAAGGAAAGACCCGTGATATTTTGTACTGAAGAGGAAAAATGGGAATTGCACATAACAAGGCTCTCAAGCAATTAGAACTTTTTTTATTGTGTACAGTAAAATGTGTGGAAGGCCATTTACTACCATTGACATCTTGATTGTGATCTTCTTGTTGTTCATTGGAGATTTCAAAAATCCAAAAAGCTCATCTATTACTCGTTGTAGTAGCCCCATCTTGTGCTCATCACAGTCCAAAACACTTGGTCCCTGTAAGCATACATCAAATTAAAAGCATTCAAAATCTTATTGACAAAAGCACTTTACATAACAGTGACATAAAAATAGCAATTTTTTCCTTTTACCTCCATGCTGTATGTTTTTCCAGCCCCAGTCTGTATCAAGTTCAAAATTACATGAAGTTAGCATGCTAATGTTGATGAAATTTCAAGAATCACACAAGAGCTAAGTTAGGAAATATCCGAGCCATTAAAGTGAAAGTAAGAATATGGGGGAAAAAAAGAGACGTAAGACGTGAAATTTATAAACATTAAAAAAGGCCGCACAATTTTACAACACAGAGTCAACTTTATCAAAAATAAAACATCCTAGAAGCTAAAATTATTCCAGCCAAATTGGAATATAAACATCATTCATAAGGTTGAAGATGATAGCAATTTGTATATTATGTACCTGTCCATATGTAAGGATCGTTCCATTCAATCCATTCATCACATCTACAAAAATTAAGACAGATATGTATGATTTCCTAAAGGGATCAAGATGCAACTAGAAAATTAGCATTATTTTGAAAATGAGAAGTAAAAAAATTATAAATAAATATGATTTGACTCGTTGCTTGGTTAGACTGTTTATACCTTCAACAATAGGCAATGCAAGAAACTCATAGACATCCAGTTGCTCAGATTCACTGTAGAACACCTTGTCAAAGCAGAATCTAATATCTTCCTTCTCATCCTAAATCAAGACACACAACAATTAAACAGTTGGATCTTTAGATGCACAGTACTTTGTAAAGAATTGAAAAAGAGACTCGAACCTTGAAGACAAACGACTCTGAGTCTAAACTGTGGAGGCACAGAAGATCCTCGTTGATTTTCTTCTCCTTTGAGTTCAGAGGTCTGAATCTTACACAGACTGTTACTTTCAGATTTCTCTGATCTTCCGCAATTTGAATATCTGATATTAAAAAACTGAAGCGATTACTAACAAGCAGCCAAAGAGAGAACCTAAGATGAAAGCATAAGGTAGCAATCGGAGAAAAGTATAGAGGCTGAACTTTTCGAGCAATCAGAGAAAGACTTAGAAAGGAAGTAAAACTTAAACGATTTACTAGATCAGAGAATCTCGAAATTTCTAGATTAACAAACTGAAATTGAAGTAAATTAACAAAATAGTACACTTTTACGACATTTGAAACATAATGATATTCAAACTGAGATTTGACAACTAGAAATTAGATGGATAAGAAATCGAGAAAGAGAAAAATAATAAAGAACAATTTCGTGCCTAATCCAGATATACGACCAAAGAAAACAGATCAGGGATATCAAACATATACGAGAAATCTACATTGACTTGGGGGAAGGGCTTCTGTACCTGGCCAGGGTTGGAGGGATAAGGAAGCAAGCTTGTGCGGGAGAGAGTAGGACGAGGCACTTTCAAAACTAGAGAGGAGGGAGACGATGGTATTTGAATCGCACTTAAATAGAGCGTCGGTCCTCTGATTTACCTCATTTTAAGTAACTGGATTAGTGGCTGCTCCTGGATTATAATAGCGATATGATCCTGTCATTTTATTCTAAGCTAAACTTTCCTACGATTTGGACACTGACAATGGACCCCCGGCTATTAAGCGCGATTAAACGAAATCAATTACTTGGCTTCCACCATCCACGTATACAATAAGTTAAATGAAGGATAATTACCTGTCAAACCTCGAAGAATCTCTCTCTTTGTTGCATTTTTTACTTTCGTCCTTTTCTCCGTCGGCGACAAGCCTTTATATTCTGCTTCTGTTAGTTGTTTGTTGGCCACATGACTGTTGCGAGTTGTACCCAGGGGGTGTGTAAATTGCATGACTCATAACTCATTCGTTAAAATCTCTCATTAACAATTTACTTGTTAATTTAATGAATCAAGTATGAGCATACTTCAACTCGCTCATAACTCGCTTATTAAGAGTTATATGAATTCTGCCACATTTAATTCCTTGACTCAAGAAGCAAAATAATGAAGTTATTTATTGTGACACTACTTAACAGCTAATTTATCTTCTCTGTGCTTGACAACAACACTTGATTCAGTACTTGAAAAAAGCACTGACATGCATTATTTTTCTTAGAGCGGAATCCTTACCCAAATAAATCAAGTTTTGTCAAAATAAGCTTGATTTTTTACTCAAAACAAAATTCAAACAAGCTTGATTTCTTAACGAGTCAATTCGAGGATTTAATGAGCCGAGCATGAGCACAGCTGTCAACTCGATATTGTTTTCTCAACTCGAGTCAAACTCGCTCATTAAGCTAATGAGTCGAGCATGAGCAAACCCTAACTCACTCAAACTTGCTCATTAATCACCCCTATTTGTGCACAACTAGGAGTGAGTAAATTGCTCACAACTCGTGAATCGCTCATAACTCACTCGCTAAAAGCTCATTATCAACTCACTCGTTAACTTAATGAACCAAACATGAGCATACCCTAACTCACTCATTAATCAACCCTAGTTGTATCGAATGTTTTTTTTTATCAAGAAGTATATTTTTGTTATTTGTATTCCTTGCAAAACGAGATTAGTTCTGCATTTCTGATCCTAAATTCAAGTATAGGGTGCTCATATTTACATCAATATTATTAACACTACAACAAGCTTTAAATATTTTAATAGATAGACAACTTTACTCTCTATTTTCTTTCTCAATCAAACAATCATTTGTTTTTTTTTATTAATTAATAAGTTTCTTAAATATCATTTCCTAAATTTGTTATCCTTCATTCACGTCATCTTCTTTGGTAAAAAAAAAAAAATGTACATTATACGATGAAAAAAAGAAAAAATAAATATTTAACATGTTATCCAACAAATTTTGAAATAATATGCTTCAATTGCCACTTAGATTTTTAGATGTAATTACTTCTTACTATTAATTATTCTACTTAATTGATTGAAAATTATGTTGACCATATTATTTTGTTAATTGTAAAATATATAATTTAACTAAATACATGGATGATTTTATATTTTACAACTATAATTTGGTCTAATGGTAAAGATATGTAATCTAATGTGGAATGTCATGAGATCGGAATTCGGATGGAGAAGTCTTTTCTTATAATAAAAAGGGGTTGAAAAGAGTGTTGTGTGGTTTGACCCTCAACCCTGTCATTAAAAAAAAGATAATTTTATATTTTAAATCTGATCATTTTCAATTAATAAAATCTAAAATTTATTATCTGTTAATTTAATTATAAGTTTTCTTTTTGTTGATAAGTAAATTGATTTTCGTTCCTAAGAAAGAAATACATCTAGATTCTAAAGGGAGATGTTTTGATTTTGAAAATAAATGAATAATAATTATTAAAATAAAGAAAGTATTGATTGCATAATCAGATAAGCAAGCTATAGCAATAATAAAGTAGGAACAAAATTGTTCATACACTTGAAATTTTTTAAAATGTTATATTGGTAAAAAAAAAAAAAAGTTTGTACTGAAATCAGCGCCCATTCATCAGGAAAACATAGCATATTAATTGACTTAAAAATATGAAAATGGATCCCTAAGGCCTAAAGTAACTCAAAGTTTGAGTTTGAATTTGAACCGTCCGATCAGAATTGCATGAGAATATTGAAGGGACCATGTGAATTCTTACATGGATGTTCTGCGTCAGGCCACATTAAAGGGATCATATGATTTTCTACCTATTTATAAATAGTAACAAATTATAAATAAATATAAAATTTAATTTTCAAGTATTTTTTCATACGGAAAATTATGTGAACGGTTTATATTGACTATTTAAAATTAAAAAAATAAGAATATGAATCTATAATACATTTTGATCCATAATATTAGCCTTCATATAAAATTGATAGGCATAAAATATACACACATTTATACATGTTCGATCTAGATTTTATCCTGAAAATACTTTAAATATCTTGTATTTTGATATATAAATGTCTTAGATTACACTTGGAATCAAGTTACTGCGTATGCTTGCTTTAAATTGCAGAAAATGGCGAAAAAGGGCCAAAATGCAGCCTTCCAGAGCCCAGTGCGGACGCACGGATTCCGATACGGCCAAAATAAGTACGCAGATGGATTTTCTGAATGTGCGCCAATTTTTTAAGGTATAATAAGGTTTTCATCAAAATGCGTGCCAGTGCGGACGCACGGATATCGATGCGGACCGCATTCTGGTCACACAGAAAAAGTCCGAGCGCAGTGCGGACGCACTCAATTCAGCCGAAATTTCAGCTTCCGACACAGTTTCATATTTTGGGCATATCTTTCTCATACAAACTCCGTTTTAAGTATATGACCACTTTTCGGAAAGCTAACGAGAAGATCTACATGAATGAAGCAATTCTAAATTCGAAATGTAAAATCTAGTGCGGACGCATTAGATCCAGTGCGGACGCACTGAACCCACAGATAACCAGAATTGCACATTTTCAACACGGGTTCAATTTTTGGCGCATCATGGACACATTTTTACAGCTAAGATTGGGCATGACTTTCTGGGAAAGCAATCCAAGAATAACACCCACTAACCCTACTAATCCTACATTCAAGCCTCCAAATTAGACATGATCTCTTGCTATAAAAGGGAGGGTTCATTCCCATCCAAAGGATCATCAATCCATCAATCTCTCAATCAATCCAATCTCTCTCTCCACACCCTTGGTGCATGTCCATTGTCATAAGCTTTGGCATTCAACCTACATAATTTCTTAGAGTTTCCGAAGCTTTTCAAGGAAGGAGAAGAAGATCCAAGCAAGATTTCGGCAAGTTTGAGGTTTTTAAAGGGTGTAATCATTTCTTTATTTTATTTCTTCTTATTTTGTCAAACTTTGTAATGAATCTCTTCAAGAGAGAGTAGATCTATCTCTAGGGGGCTTAGGTCAATGCATTAACTTATTTAATTCTATTTTATTCGGTTATTTATTTTTATTATGATTGTTTTATCGGATTTGATGGTTAATTTATGTGATTTAATTGATTACATAATTAGTACCCTAAATCGAAGTAGTCCCGCTTTGGATTCAAGTGGACCAAAGTAGTTAGAATGAGAGGAGAGTACTAACTTATGAATACAAATACCTTAGGATTTGGATTAGAAGCGACCGTACTTTCAACCCATATCCGGAACTATAGAAATTAAGGGTTAGGGTTTGGTGATGAATGAAAGTGAAGGCAAACCCTTACTTAGGACACCTAAATCAACTAAGTATTGATATGTATTTTGTGTGAAAGTTGAATATCCCTTTAGGGTAGTGACAGCCTCTAAAATTCGAGGAACATTAACCCACCGCATCAAAATACTTGTATCAATAATTAGTTGAAATAGGCTAACAAGAGCTTAATGGGTTTAGATAGTTAGGGTGATGAATGACAGTGAAGTCCGAAACTATCTAGACACGTTATTAATTCACGAAAGTGGCCCTTTTTAATACTTTAGGTTAGAAACCTCCTTAAATCATACATGAATTTAAACAAATACCGATTAGATAGAATTAGCAAGGGATTGTAGACCGAATGCCCCTAGATCTCCTTAACTTGAAAGCAAACCCCTTTTTCTTTCCTTTATTTACTTTAATTGTTTAAAACTCTTTTCTTTCGGGTATTGAACCCAAACTTAGGAATTGTTAGAACAAACCCCCCATTTATTTTATTGCACTTTACTTATTTTCTTTTTTTGAAATTATTTGCAAAAGTTTAAACTTAGTTTTAACTTACTCTCTGTGGTTCGACACCCTAAGTACTACTTTGATAGATTGTGCGCTTGCAATCAATCCTTTCATTGAGTATCAAGATTTATAAATTTAAAAGATAAAAGAGTAGAAAGTTATAGCCAAAACCCTATACCCAAAATACTCATCAAAAATTAAGCCAACCAATTATCGTTTGATTGTTTTTGAAAATATCTCCTTTAATTTCCAACAAAACAAAACAAAACCAAAAAAGAATCTACAAGTAAACATAATTTTCCTTTGTTATTTTGTTTTAAAAATAAAGCAATGCATGATTGTAGGTATTTAGAAAAATTACACGACCACAATTAAATAAGAAGAAGGTTTAATTTTTTTTATTTTTGATGTCATTATAATGTCTTCAGAATTTTTTAATAATACATTTTTATAATTCATATGTCAAACAAAATCTCTAAATGTGATATATATTATTATTTTTTCTACATGCAGATTAAAAATTATTATTTTTCAATTTATTTTATATAAATCAATAAATTGAAGAATTAGCGTCTAAAAATTATTACATGTGCATAGAGAACAAGATATAGATTCTATCCACATTGTTGTTTTGAAGTTTGATTTTTATATTTTAAATTATTAAATTTTCAAAAATAAAACACATAGTTAAGGAACAAAATTGGTCATTTAAAGTAAATTTTTTTATTAATATTAAAAAAAATATAAAATTTAACATTATGCACACAAATTCAGAAAAATTCAAAATATGCCCAATCCGGAGAATAATTTTCCAGATCCAGATCTTATTTCTGGAAAATTATTCTCCGGATCCAAGGGTGTTTCGGTTAACGCGGATCCAGAGGATAATTCTCCGAATTTTGATTTTCGGAGAATAATTCTCCGGATTTGTATTTTTTTTTAATTAAAATAGAAAATATTATGATTTATTTATTTTTGTACTAAAATATTAGAAATATTTTTTATATTTCTTTAAAAATAAAGGTTTAATTAGCGTTTATCGCGTTATAGCGGAGTAGCTAAAAAAACAACGCTATTGTCATATAGCGTCGCTATAGCGCGATATAGCGCGCAATAGCATCAATAGCATCAATAGTGCCATAGCTTTTATGGTTCGAAACCGCTATAGCGCCGTTATAGCGCACTATTTAGAACCTTGTTAAAAATAGATATAATACTATATAACTGAATTTATTATAAAAACTGTGATAAATAATCCGGATCAACATTTTTCAGGCCAGATTGTTTACGGCTATAAGAAAAATTAAAATATTCTTTGATTGTTATTGGAAAAAAAAAATTTTGAATCTGAGTTATTGATCCCAGTTTAAAAGTCACTTCTAATTAAATATAGAAAATATTGTGGTCCTTCTATTTTAAAAAAATATATCAATTTTCTCTGGCAAAAGTCAGAAGAAATTATTTCTCATCAACTTTTTTTTAAATGGATACAATATCTTAGTATTAAATATAACACAATATTTTCTTTATCTACTCAAAAGTGACTTTTGAACTAGAATTAATAATTCAGATCCAAAATATTTTTATTTTTTTTCAATAACACATAAATAAATATTTTAATTTTTATTTAACATCTATAAAAAATTCGACCTGAAAATGTTGATCCGGGTTATTTGTCGCAGTCTTCTAATAAATTAAAATATATAGTATTCTATCTATTTTATAAGAATATAAAAGCTATTTCTAATATTTTAATACAAAAATAAATAAATCATAACATTTTTTATTTTAATTAAAAAAAAACAAATCCGGAGAATTATTCTCCGGAAACTAAATCTCTTTCCGGAGAATAATTTTTCAGAAAAAAAAAGCCCAGAGCTAGAAAATTATTCTCCGGATTGGGTAGATTTTGAATTTTTCCTAATTTAGATGCAGAATGTTAAATTTTTATATTTTTTAATATTAATAAAAATTTCGGCATTTAAACCCTCTCCATAAATAATTATATTAGTTATTTTTTATTTTGTAGGAGTAGTTGAATAGACATGATTAATTTACCCTTTTTGTTTCGTTAGCTTAATTATAAAGAAAAATAATTTTAGATTAAATAAGCTATATGGGATGAAAGAAAAGATAAAGCATTAATGGAGAAATACGATATTTTAATTATTTTGACCGGGGGGTCGGGAAATTTTTTAGTTCGGTTAAAGATTTTAATAGAGCTATTTTGGTTTTATGCAGCGCAACAACTATATACAGCGCGTGTTTGGTTCTATAGCCCGTGCGTTGCCATGAAGTAAAAATTTCTCTGTCAAACTATTTCCAAAAAGATCCAATGACGCGGCCCGCGAGCAATCAGCCCAATTGTAGTTAACTCCGTTCGGACGGAGAGAAAGAAGAAACCATGGCGGCGAGCCTCCATAGCCGTCTCTCTCTCATCAAATGCCTCATACCTTTCAAATCCCACCACTGTCCTGCATTATCCCCACCGTACACTACCTATTGCACTTCGCTCCTCCCTCAAATTCTCATCCCCCCATTATTAACTTCATCAAGGTTCAAATCCAAACGAGGCCTTGCTCGTTTTGTGCAATTAAATGGCTTTTCTGCTGTTACTTCTAACAGCTGTTCTTTTACTGACGCCTCAGATGCTTACCTCTCCGTCAACATCCGCTGCCAGAAACAAGATGCTGTCAGTGCACATCTTTCTTGAAACAAACTTATTTTTACAGTTAAGGATGTGTGAATGTGAAACTATTTGAACATATTTTGGTGGTGGTATTAATTAATTCAGATACATTGCACTTGGATTAGGCGTGAAGTAAATCACAAAAGCCTGCTTTAATTGGTTGAGTGTAACTATTGGTATTATCTCCACAGCCACAATAAGCTAGGATAAGCCTTATATTATACCTTTTGACATGTTCATGATCTACACCTCAGAATTATATTAATTCATACTTTTGGATTGCAACAGTGCATAATTTTTCAGTGCTCATCAAAATATTTCAGAGTTTACTTTCGTGCCATGATATTATTGTAAATTTCTTTTACACATTCATTATTTCTCACAGAATCTCTCTAATCAAAAGTTCTTCAGAACTCAGAAGCCATTACCAATTTGATTCTCTAATTGACAGTTCCTACAAACTCATGAACATATAAAAGGGGGAAACAATAACCATGAGAGGATCTATGCATTCCTAGAAATTATATTTAGATTTTCTGTATCAAAGAAGCTTATTCTTACTAGATTGCCTTTCAATTTTGCTACATTTATTAATTATTAATCTTGTAGTATAGGAGGCCCTATCTGAAGCTCTGCTCTCTTTTGGTGCCAGCTCTGCATATATGGATGACTTGACTGATTTTGGAGACCTTGAAGAAGTTAGTCTTTTCAATTTGTTTATTTATTTCTTATGTCAATTTTGTACCTTCAAGCTTAGTGGAGTTGTAAGGTGGTAATTCCACATCTAAAATAAAATTGACATCCAATGATAAATTGGAGAGAAATCTTGATTTCAAGCTTTACAGAATCTATAAAGTAGAATAATCCTAATTTTTATTATCACTAGATTTTCTTGATTATTTGATTTTTCACTTTATATAACTCAGATTGGTATAACATCAATATTCCCACAAGATGCGAGAGTGGGTACTTGTATCTCTGAAGCAGCATCTTCCATTTGTCTAGAATATAACCCAAGTTATGATATCTCTGTTGGCAAGCAGTGCGATTGGGTGTTAAATGTACAGGTTATAAAAATTTATTTTTATTCTTTCAGCTATTATTTCTTAATTAAGTTGTGATACCCATAGTCTGCTCCTTGAGATTTGTGCTTATGTTTAGGTACTGTTATTAGTATATCTATTAAAGTATTTCTTTTCTAATTTTCTTTTTTATTGACCGTTCAGAAATCTTTTCAACCTACTAAAGTAACTGATGGTCTTTGGGTTGTTCCAGCTTGGAGGGATCCTCCGGTATGCTTCTAATGTAAATAATTTTTCTAGTGATATGTTACTAACATTTCCAACAATAATTTTCTGTAGAGCAGAATTCCAAGTTATAAAATGAGATTGAAATTGGCCAACAACTTTCCTTGGCAGTCCCAGCCAAGCCATTTAAAAAAAAAAAAAAAGTTGGCCAATTTCAATCTCATTTTAAAACCACTGGAGTACTAAACCCTAAACCCTAAACTGCAAAGCAGTCAATTTTTACCAGAAGGAAACAAAAACGTGAGCTGCGAAGGATTGTTTCTCATAATTTCAATTTAGCTTTGGAAAAGATGAGGTATATTTGTCACCATATCAAATTAACTAAAACATCAAATGAAACGAATAGAGGAAAGAGGCAAGGGAAATCTACATTTGAAAGGAAGGGTTATACTTGTCAATTTTACTTTTATATTAACTAAATAATAGATTTAATGAATAAAAGGGGATAGAAGACAGAATGTTAAATTTCTATGGGTATATTGGATATTAGGATGTTTTGATGGGGAAATTGGCTATTTTGAATGTTTTGATGGGTACACTAGAAAATTTCCATTTTTTAATAGGACCACTCAACATTAGATGGTTATTTTCTTATGTGCTTGATAGGATTTGCAAGCAACAAATATCATACTAGATCCTGGATTGGCTTTCGGCACAGGAGAGCACCCGACTACTAAGCTATGCCTTTTGTTTCTACACAAGATCATAAAAGGTGGGGAACATGTACTTGACTATGGCACTGGATCTGGCATATTGGGAATAGCTGCGCTCAAGGTTTTGTTCTTCACTTTCATTTTGTTATCCTTTTGTTATTTTTTGCTTCAATACACCAAACATCATGAAGCAAGAAAGATGGATTATCGGGTTCAGGTCCAATTCAGTGTAATTCAACCCACAGTCATCTTACAGCAAAAACACTACCCAGATAGTGGGGACCACTTCTATCTCAATTTTCTATTTCTTGTGGTTTGTTTGAGTTTGTATGGTTGAACTAAAAGTTAATGAGGACTATAGTTATTTGAACTTTGGCCAGATACGCTCAAAATTATGGAAGACCATCTTGTTTTGTGTCATAATGTACCTAACAAGTGTAGTATCTGCCTGAGCCACTGCCAAGGGTTTCAGAAAAAAGTATAGTATCTGCCTGGTTAGTTCATAACCTTATATGCATGATAACTCTTTAATTTTTATGCTCATTGCATATCATTAGAGTAGATGGGAGCAACCTTATCTGTAGGATTAGACATAGACCCACATGCTGTGACCTCAGCACTCCAAAATGCCTCCTTGAACAGTATTGATCCTAGCAGAATGCCGCTTTACTTGGTCTCAAGCAAAAATGGCTCAGCTTCTCCAGATGGCAAAGTGAATGAATTGGATTCGAGAAAAGGGGAATTTGACATTATAATAGCAAACATACTGTTGAATCCATTAATGCAGCTGGCTGAAGATATCATCTCTTATGGAAAGCCTGGTTCTATTATCAGCCTCTCAGGCATTTTAACTGAGCAGGTAATCAATATTATTCTTGTTGACCAATAATTGTAGAATGCACTGATGGATTAGTCAATCATTGAAAATCTTTGTGAATGTGCTAGATTTGCCAGATACATGATTTCATATTCAGGAACTTTAGTTAATATGTTTTCTTTGCACAACTATTTTGGCTGATACAGGCACCGCAAATAGAAGAAGCATACTCAAAATACTTGGATGCAATCTCTCTTTCTGAAATGGATGGTTGGGCATGTCTTCATGGAATTAAAAAGAGGCACTAATGTGGTGCTTTGCTTTTTAATCATTTCCAGAGACAAAGTTTTCTTGATTGGTTTTAGGCCTACGTTGTGCTAGTTTTATATTTCGATCTATAATAGAAAGGTTGTTTCATATTGTTGTCTTGATAGCTTGAATGAAAATTGCATCGTTGTTAGTATCCCATCTGTTTATGTAATTTTGAATCATCATTTACGAGGAAGCTACAATCTACGATCAGCTCAAGCAAGCATTAATGAGCATAAACACAGAAATAGCCTTGCTTGTTATCTTCACCTTTAGCAGTTCTCAATCTCTTCAACAAATACATTGACGATTGTTGATAGGTCAACGACTTGCCTCCACAATAATTGAATTTTCTAGCTCAAAGCATTTGACAAATTAAAGAAATAATAATTAGCCTGTTCTTTTGCCAAGATGGTGGCTATTTTTCTGTCTCCAGATTAAACCAATAGCAATTCATGCAACTAGAAATTATACATTGATCAAAATTAATACTAATTCGTAGAGAGGAAAAACAAAACATTTATCCTTTCCTGGACTGTTTTGTACCATCAGGCAATGCTTTAAAGTTATTAGCTGTTAAAAATAAATTACTTTTGATTTCTCCTTATAATTATTATGCTTAAAAGACTGATCAATTCATCAATATCAAATTCTGCTAGTGAGTTTTTTATTCAATATATTCTCCAGATCAGTGCTAGATGTCAGTTCTCCTTGCTTCTCAGTTAGGAAATCAATGAAACGAGACCCTATTAGTTGTCTGCCTCTCTCTTCACGTACAGGTTTTTGCAGTGCAGACTCCAGTGGCAAAGGTGCCAATGCCCAAACAGATGACAAGACTTCATTTGGTTTATCTAGCTGCTCCAGAATTGATGTTTTTCCTTGTTCTAACAGAGGGACGAGTAAGTATTAGTCTCTTCATATTTAATAAAACATTGAATGGTTGCTAAGTAGTAAGTCAACAAAAGTAAAAGCTCAAAGCTACCTGAGAATTTGAAGACTGGTTCTAAAGATTTGCACGGGATGCTAAAGTTCATGTGGGGTATATTACTCCCACTTCCATGCTTAGCATTGCTGGAAAAAAAAGGATTAACACAATCACAAAACCATAATGTTGTAAATAAAAAACAATAATAAAGCCAAATTTCAGGACTAATTGTTACAATGTATTAAAAAAGTTTGCATATCAAACCACAAGTCTTAAAACCAATCTCAATACAAGAAAATTTGCCAAAAGAACCCTACCTAACCTATAAATTGTAAAAACCTATATTTTTCTTATCTTAGCAAAGTTTTAAGACAAAGACCCTGTTATTTCTCTATAGAGAAATTTATGACGATACAATAGAAGTATATTTTTTATCAATTGATCTTTTAACAAGGATTGTTTCTAAAATAGGCTTCAGAAAATCAGATAGTTTATTCATTTTTCTTTTTGTGAGCAAGAGATGAGGGTCAAAGCCCTCAATTCACACCCAGTTATAAGCACTAGGTTTTGAACCTGCGACCTCTCATTCAGGGAATAATGCCTTAACTAATTGGCTAGGTGTGGTTCTCAGTCTGTTAATTATTTCCTCTTTTGCTTCAACTGCCCAGCAATAAGAGGCCCTTTGCAAATACTAAAAAAAAAGGAGGCATTGGCTATTTACAATCTAGCAAACGAGTATTTTAACAAATATTATCACTTCAGGATGAAGAAAGTACCTTGTTATTAGCCCAACCAATCGGCCATCTGAATTGACTACAGCACCACCACTGGCTCCAGGATGAACAGCTGCTGTTGTTTGCAGCATGACTGGTATTGTGCTACTATTTTGGGTCTCAACTATACTTGCCTCAGGAGCATATAGTGGGCCCGATATTGTAAATACATTTGATATAATCCCAGAGGTAACTGAGGGATAGAGACCTGCAATACATAATCGTTGAATAGATGTCAGTCCTGATGGAGGCTGACATTATGCATCTTACAAAATCTGAACTCAGATCAAACAGGATTTGGTACTAGAAAAATCCTTTCAAACAGATAATAATTAATTCCAAATTAACCCACGTATAACAAACTCCAACTGTGTCCAAATTACTTGTTCAAGGATTGCTCATTTAAAAAATAACCATTACCAAATTGTGCTGATAGTACGAAAGTGTGTTAAATAGAGACTTGCACCATTGAGGCTTTGTATGAATATATATATCTAGCCTTGTGCATAATAGGTTGGTTGCAATCCTTTATTCATGTACCAAATAGAACACAAGAAAAATGCTAAATAGTGCTTCATACCTGATCGAGGCCCAATGAGGCCATGCCCAATTACATGTACCGTTGCACCTCTTGTGGGGCAATGAAAATCCAGATCAACTGCACACAATTGACTCGGAAAAGAGTCCAATTGTAATAATGCCACATCCAAAGATCCCTTCGACACATAAACCACACTTGCATCACACCATAACTGTCTGTCCAGGTGATTTACTCGTACTGATACTTTTCCATATCCAGTATAACTTAAATACTGTTTAGATTGTCTATTCCCTATTTCCTCCCTCAATGGAGTTGTTTGATTAACTAAACCTAGGGATGAGGTGCTTCCAAATCTCCATGGCTCCAAAAGATGCGCATTAGTCAGAATAAGTCCACGATTATTTAGAATTATACCAGAAGCCCAAGATCCATTAACTGTTATAAGTGCAATTGATGAGATCGCCTTTTTTAATGGAGAAACCTTTAGGTTATGCATGCTTTGAGAAAATTGAGATTCCTTCAATCTGTTATTTAATGCAGTTGCTACTGCATCCCATGGCATAACAAGCTGTCACATTTATAAAAGTGTTATTAGCTTTAGTGTACCACTGCTATGAATTAATGAATAGTTACTGCAAATTTTACTGAATATTCTATGATAATTTCAAATAATAACCAGGAGTACTTAGAAATTACAACCACCCGTCAAAAGGGATAGGTTAAGAAAAAAACACAAGCTTCTGTAATATTTCATAATAACTCAATCAAATCTTTTTACTGTTGTTCATGTATTTAAATTCCAATAATTAACCTTTTCTCGACTTGGGGTCAGTCTAGGTTACTTGGGTTTAGGATATAAGGATCTGTTATAGACTTATAGGTGTGGTAAGTTTGTAAAATGGAACATAGCCCTACCATAATACTATTTGTAAAGTTGAAATTCACTTGCAAATATCTGAAAGTCCTGTCAGGTGTTAGTTGTAAACAGAAAAAAAAGGGTCATCAGTATAATATTCACAACTATGATCTAACAACCTGAATCTCTGTATCAGTTCCTGTCTGTCTCAACGGGGCTATGAGCATCCCCACAAGAGATGCATGTGTATCCAAAACAAGACCACCTTCCATTCCTGACAACATTGTCAGCAAGTTGATTGGTACTAAATATGAAGTTAAGCAACAATTAAGAAAGCAATTAAGATATCAAGTTACCAGGAAAACACCTAACATCAGCCAGCAAAAGGGAGGTTTCGCTAGAACTTGGAGGCAAGCAATTTGCTACAGCACCAATTGATACACTGAAAATATATTATTTAATAAATGGAGTACCACAACTTCACCGCTTCAAGGTTCTGTTGTAAAATTACTGACAAGTGAAATAGAAGAGTACAAACCTGTTATAAAAATGCTGTGGTGCCAAAGCCCCAAATGGTGATCCCATTATTAAAAGAAAATCTCCTTGTTGCTGATGATGTGAAACCTTAAGCTCTAAAGGTCTCTAAAAAGAAAATGTATAATATGAATATTACAGATCCATTAAAAACCAACTCACTGTGCATAACAATAAAATGGTTTGTTAAGATGTACCTTGTATTTTAAAGTCTCAATCCCTAGAATAGCAATTCTTGTACTGGATTTAACAGGAGATGATGGATCACTTGATTCATCTGGTCTTAAATTTGTGTCAGAATTTAAAGTAGGCATTTTCTTATTTCCCACCTGATACAATACACAACAACCCCAAGCAATGATGACCCTGAGTTATACAAAAAAAAGGAAAAAAAAATGTGCAAGGAAACTCTACAGGAGGCCTATTTGTACTAGCTTGCTTGTAAATATTGTAGTACTCAAGTCATAGCCACAAATAGAGCACATGATTATAGCTCAAGAACAGCATCATAAAATTAAATATTTGTTGCAAAAAGGAAAGGAACCTGTTTATTATTTGAAGTGGCCAAAGCCCAGCCAACATCCCATGAGGAATTCTCGATTGAACTGCTGCGGGCCCCTAACACGGATAAAATAGCAAGAGAAGATGCAGGGACATCAACCTAATGCAAATTGAAAGAAATTCAAAGTACTAAGAGAGCTTATATTTCTACAAAAGGATTAATATCAGTTTGATCAGTGAACAAGGCAATGAATTAACATATTCTTCAAAATCACCACGACATGACGCACGTATTGTCATTTTACATCAGTTATTATGAAAGAGCAATTGAAGTATGTAAACTTATGTAGAATGTCAAATGTCATCATTGGTTGGTTTATAACTTTGAACTTAAAATAAAATATGCAAAATAAAAAAAATTAAAACACTAAAGACAAGGTAGTTCATATTGAAATTAATGAAGTGGGTCCATAACCAAACTTCTCTCTACTAGTACAGTTAAATAGTGTCAGAAATATAGCACTCATTTTCAGTTACAGAGTGCTGTTTAATGAGTATCCAGAAGTACCAACAAAGAAACTAACAAACTGTCTAGTACAAATAATTTCAAATAAAAAGAGATAATACCAAGCTTAATAACTGGGCCATAATCCAACAAGGAGCTTGATTTGTATTATCACTGTCTCCTATTCTGCTGCCCTGATTACAAAGTTTTAAGTTAGATTATTATTTCTAATATAAAGTGACAAGATAAACATATATAAAAAGTTTTCTGAGTGCTTTGAGAGCCACAAACTCACCTCTACAAATACATCAATTTGAGTATCCCGTATTAAAGTGGGCTTTAATTCCTGAAAAATAAATTGAGTAAACTAAAAAACGAGCAAAAACAAAGCACATGAAGAAAAATAAATCAAGGCTGCTGTTTCTGGCTTTAAATAAGACCTGTGTAGGATTCTTCCTCTGCTCAGCAACCAAGAAGGGTTCCACGAGCGATGCACTTGTAATTATGACATCACCATCATGCTCCCATGCACTTTGCATGTGACCAAGAATCTCCCTTGGAAAGAGAAATCCTGAAGAGGAAAGAGTTGTGACTCCATCCCTTTATTTAAAATAGGAACAAATAAACATCAACAAAGGGTCTCATAATTAAACTCCTTTAGCCGTTACTTTGCAACTGAAACCCCCCAAATTTCGTCTTGCAGTTGACCAGAAATTGTCAGTTCGTTGCATGATTAACATTATAAAACATCTCTCTTTTTTGCAATTCATGTTATATTCCCTTGGAGAGCTGCAGGGAAATTGCCATGCATCTCAAAGTACAAATACTGCATGTATTGAGTGAGGCTACAGTACCGTGCATAGCACACATTGGTCTGTACTATGGATCTGTATCTCCAATTTCAAAGTTCAAACTGTCAATCCAAATTGCTCAATATGATCTCCCTATGAAAATGTTCAATCACTAATTTTGGATGGTCCAGAATCTTTAGATCAATTGATTTCTATCTATCTAAACAAATAGTAAAATACTCTAAAAAGTGTAAAATTCAGCCTCCAAGTACATTTTCATATGAAGATCACGTTAAGCGGTTCATATCGACTGTTTGGACTTTGAGAATGGAGATATAAATCCATAGTACGGACCAATGTGCGCTATGCATAGTACCGTAGCCTCACTCACATATTTTTAGGTACAGTATATTATATTTATATGTGCTTGCAATGGATGGACACAAGGGTTCAAGGAGATGAAAAATCATGCAAAGAGGACACAAATGCAAAACCATGACCAAGGAGGTCATATATGCAAAAAATTTCTCAAATACAGAAAATAAAGAAGCAAAAAAGGACCATTAGTTGGTTAAGGTGGGTAACTAACTGGTACAGATGGAAAGCATGCTGCCGCATCTTTAGGCCCTTCGGATCCTGCAATGGAAATAAGTATTACATAATAACGCCTTTAAGAACTTGTATAACAGATAGGAATTAAGTTGGGAATAAGCAAATGGGCACAAATTGACAAAAATTCATAATCAAATTATTCCTATGAGTGTGGAAAATGATGGCTATTCTTCTGTTCTCTCTAGATTTTGGTCTAACATGCATGTTCACCTTAAGTAGCACAAATTCTACATAATCTAGAACTTCATTCCAACTTTGGGATAAGGCCACCTCAGAATCGAAATTTCATTTCAATTCAGAACAGCCTATTTGAAGGAAGAATGGAGAAGGGCATAGGAAGCTCACGGGACCGCTAATCCTGGTCATGACTGAGAAATTTCGAGCCATTCGAGCTACTTCACTTTGATCCATTTAGATAGTTTTTCACAGGAAGCGAGAACCACTACTTGACCAGACTTTGGTCGGTGACGAAGAAGAAGATAAAAAGCGTGCAGCATAGGGAAAATAAAAGGAAAGCTTTCTTCAAGAGACCAAACATTCGCCAGATTAAGAGTTGCGGGAGTCTTGTAGGGGACTGTACAGTATATTTACTGACAATAGGTCCAAGTCGAATTGGCGAGACATGGGTCGGGTTGTAGAACATCGGGCCCGGTCCATCTAAGCCCAATCGAGTCAGCCTTTCTTGAAATTAGTGAACGCGTATCCTCGGCATTAACTCAAAAAGTAATCTTTTGAGTTAATGAATCTCAACCGTTTAATTTTAAACGGAGCCAATTCGGCTCCTGTCTATGACATAGGGGAATTTTCAATATTAGTGCGGATCTAGTTTGCACGAATCTTGAAACAAATTGAACAGTTGAGATTTATTAACACAAAAGATTTCCTTTTGAGTTAATGCAGAGGATACGCGTTCGAAATTAGTTGGAAAGTTTTGCCATGTTTTTTTTTCTTTTTGTAGTAAGATTTAGTCCTTTTTTATAAAGTTTAGTAGTACTGAGTTGATTTTTCATGTAGTTGATATTATTTTATTCAAAGTGTTTTTCTCGATATCTTAGGAGCAATGGATATTTTGATTTTGGAGTTACAAAGGAACGGAATTCCATTGCTCTGACAAATTCTCAGTCTGCTCCAAACATTCTCTGTTTTTACATAAATATATATCCGCCACGAATTGGACTGAATCCTGTAAACTTGCGTTTTAATTGGCAGCTGAAACGCGCAATACTGGTCCTGCCAGTTGCTTTGAAACCAACTGAACAAGCCATACGGCATGCCACAATAAAAAAAAAGTTTTACCATGCCAGCATAAAAGAAGGCATGCCAAACATTATTTGCATTGAACAATCAAATATTGTAAAAACAAGGCATTGCATGTATACATATAAAATAACCCTTAGACGCTTCTGGTAGTGAATGTGTTCGTACTCCACAAAGCAAGAAAAGCTATGAACAATTGCTCGTACTAAACCAACATTCATACTTCACAGAGCAAGATGAGCAATGCATAATTGCACATACTTAATCAGCATTTCCACTTCCCTGAAACACCTTCAGCTTGTGCTTTAAGATTTATACATGTTTTAATTGCCTCAGCTTAATTTATTGTCCCCCCTTAACATCAAACCCTCCCCTTTATTAAATCCATTTATTAAAGGTGTTTATTATGAGCTCTGAACTATTGAACAATTCTAAAGTGAAGATCGTGGTTTTACTTTAGCTGCACTAGAACCCTTTTGGTATGAGTAAACACCAATCCCTCGCTTCCTCCCCAGCCGACCAGCATCCACATACTGTACCAATAACGGGCAAGGGCTGTACTTGACATCTCCAAGCCCATTATGGAGCACTCTCAGTATAGAAAGACACACATCCAACCCAATAAAATCAGCTAGCTCCAAGGGGCCCATTGGGTGGTTAGTACCCAATTTCATGCCAGTGTCTATGTCTTCTTTTGTGGCCACGCCTGTGTAAAGTGTGTAGAAGGCTTCATTGATCATTGGCATCAGGATTCGATTGACAATGAAACCAGGGTAATCTTGCGAGCATATAACAATCTTTCCCATCCTACATATGCAGAATAATATTCATATTAACAAATTGAAAATGACATGAAGTGCCTAAAGAAATTATGTTATTAGGATGTGAGTTCTCTTTAAATTAACCAATATTGACTAGGAATAATTTATTAGAGGCCCTGAAAAATATCTTATTCTTATTTAGAACCCTGAAGAAAAAGAAATATATAATCATTATCCCTCCTCACCTAATTTCTGCCATAATACCCAGAGTACCCTTCAAAGGAAGTGCAATTTTAGCATCATTTAAAGCATATTGGGAATGAAGGAACATATTGGATACTTTGTATATTTTATACATTTATTCATAGTACTTTTAATTCTGGACAGGTATTGCAGGGTATTTATTAATTATGTTGCCACAATCAAATTCCAAGGAGCCTCCAATTATAACCAAGCATTAGCATTTGACATCTTGCGATGCCCAATGATTAAATCAATGAGCAAATAAATTAATCATTCTGATTACTAATGGCAAGTGGGCCCCAAATGATATTACTGTGACAAACTAGCAAAAGAAATGAGGAAGACAAGCTTTTGACTAAGCTTGGCAGATGTTCTTATAATCTTGTAAATCACCTTTCAGATAAGGATTTTATTGTAGCAAAGACCTCATCTGACGTATCAGCCCCTCTCACAATCTCAATTAGTTTCATTATAGGAGGAGGATTCATGAAGTGCATTCCAATCACCTGAAAAGGTTGGGAAAAAACACAAGAACATTGCAAATTTACTTTCTGAAGTCAGAATCATATGATTTTAACAACATAACAAGATTGGAAGCAGTAACAATTGTAAAAGAAATCCATTCAGTACAATTATCAATTTCTAGAAGAAATGATAGAGAAGACGAAAGGCCTTTCTGAAATTATGTTATTATCAATTATCAAGTTCAAAATGAACTAAATGAATATCCCTATTACTGAACTTACGATTTATTAAAAATCTTCTTTATGTTTCTCTTTAATAACTACGAGCTAATCTTTATCCGACACCGTTTGTATCTTTTTTCCTGTGTGAATTTGATATGTGCATTTGAATGATTGCTTGT
The DNA here is from genome assembly GCA_964058825.1 of Carex arenaria. Lineage (NCBI taxonomy): Eukaryota > Viridiplantae > Streptophyta > Magnoliopsida > Poales > Cyperaceae > Carex > Carex arenaria. The sequence continues at coordinate 86,012 of CAXKVW010000956.1, forward strand.
ACAAAATTTTAAGTGAAACAAAATAAAATCATGAAATAAGAAAGAAATTGAGAAACCTGGGAGGGGCGGCTAGTGGCAGAAGCAAGTCGCGTTATAGAAATGGAACTAGTATTAGACGCCAGAATAGCAGAAGGCTTTAAGATCTTATCCAGTTCTACAAATATTTTCTTCTTGATTGCTTCTGATTCAACAATCGCCTCGATTATAAGATCTGCACTATGAAGCTCTTGTATGCTTGATGCAAATTTCAGCCTTTTCATAGCCTCATCAGGTACAGCCTGATAATTCAAATAGAAAATATATCTGATCTACACAGTTTGATAGTAGATCTGTTGTATGATTTTATTGATTAAAATGATGTTTCAATGATAAACTTTGACTGGTCAAATGCATATAAGGATGATTAAATGAATTATTTCCATTGATCTTCATTGCATCAGTTTGAGAATCATGGGACATTTAGTCTTTAGTGCAAAACTGCTTAATTGTTTCTCAACAGTTAAATGGGTTAGTCAACAAGGAAAGGTAAGAAATGTGGCAATAAATGCACCAGAGAAATTACATTCCCATTGTCAATGTACTCCTTAGTTCCTCCTTTGCTTAATTAAGGAGCTTTTCCATGTTTCTTAATAAATTAAGAAAAATAAATAATAGCTTTATTTCCCATAAAAAATGACATTCTAGGCTACTTGGTTGAAAATTTTGGTTCACGGCTACTTTAATTTTGAAATCTCAAGTTCTCAATGATGCAAAAATACAACATCACAGTGATCTGATTATCTGACGCAATACGATACCACTACAGTAACTCCAACAGATTGCTAAGTATGCTAGACAGCTCGAGTGTAATAAGAACTATCAATATATGAAGGGAGGAAGAGAGACCTGAGAGATGTGGCCTTTGGAAGCTAGGCGTCGGAGAGAGGCGGAGATAATTCCTTCAGCGCGGCCAAGAGCGGCGGCATCAGAATCGTGGAGAAGGACGGGGAATCCGGCAGTGGCGGCCAGCTGAGCAATCCCCGAACCCATCTGTCCCCCTCCAATCACCCCTATCGTGCTAATTGCTTTCTCCAAATCGTTCGCCATGGCTGCTCTCTCTCTCTCTCTCTCTCAATCGATCAATCTGTTCAGAAGGAGAGTGATCGCGTTTCAGCGCGCCACCGTGAATCTATTGAGTTCGATCCAGTGCGGTACCCTAACGTGTAGAAATAGATCTGCAATGTCTGTTTTAAGCTGGCGTGCATCTTAAGGAGATCTCAATCATCCGAATAAGCATCGAAATGATTTTGGTTCGTCTGGGAGTTATTCTACGCAGTAGAATACCGCAGGGTACTTATCCGAAATTATCTGCCGTCCTTTTGCAACTCGAGAACACCTACGATTCGTACGATCTGGTGTTTCAACGGTGGATAGACCGCACGCTTATCCACACAGTGCCGTTTAATTGTAGAACATGATTGGGAGAATTTTTTGTCGATAGAAAATATGAAAAACAAGAAACAGAAATAGAGTGAGTACCTTTAGATTTTCATAAGTAGAAAAATAGTTAGGAATTTTACTGATCTAAATCAAACTTTTGAATGAGTACGTTTAGATTTTCAAAAGTTTGTATCGGTAATCTTACCGATCTAAACCAAACTTTTGAATTTTTTTATTTTTTTACTAAAATAAGAAAAAATAGATAAAAAATATCTTAAAATTTAAATATATTAAAAAAAACTATCTACTTTTATAAAAAAAATAACATTTTTTTTGAATTGGCAGAAAATTCTACCGATACAAACTAATTCACATTTTAAATCGGTATAATTCCTGCTGAAGTTTGCAGATACTTTCTCTATTTCTCTTTCTTCCTTTCTAATATTTTCTACAGAAAAAAATCTCGATCATTGGACTATGCAAATGAAGTCATCATATCCTATTGGAAAATGTACCCCCGAGGGCCGAGGCCCAAGAGCTCTTGGATAATTTTCCTTTTTTTTTCTAGAATAATGAATTTTGGTTTATACACAAATAATAAACAAGCCAGACGAACCTAAATTATTAAACTTGAAATTTATAGCGAATTTATAATAGTGAATGTTTGTCATAACGGTTAGCATATTGTTGCTTTCTAGCAAATACGGTTTTTCAACTTACATTTCGAATTTTATCAATGAAATCAAATTAAAAAGATTTCTAAACACACTATCACATTACAATATAAAGTTAATAATTTCTTACATTGAAAGGAAAAATTTAAAAGTGAACTTAATAAGTAATAATTACGACAAATTAAACTTCATAATACTTTAATTAAAAATAATTAAAATAGTAGGATATACGTATATATTTATTTTAATTAGTTTATGATGGAATGAACATTTATGCTATATCAATTTAGTTGACACTTGATGTTGTGAAATAATAATAATAATAATAATAATAATAATAACAATAACAATAACAATAATTTTCATATTTGTATTATTTGGCAAATGTATCCAGACCATTTTAAATGCTAAAAATAACTCTATGGTAGATAAAGATCATTTTTTCAATAAATATCAATAAATATCAGTGTTCTAAATAGCTATAGCTGTGCTATAGCTTTTTCGGACCATAAAAGCTATGCTATGAGATAAAAGTGCGCTATTTTAGCTGTGACCACTATAGCTGTAATAGTTGACCGCTATTACCGCTACGCGCCAAACGTAATTGCTACCGCTATGCTACATGGGATATTTTTTGCGATTTACATGAGTTTATGTACTTCTATTTCTATTTCTATTTCTAATGCTATGCTGTAATAAGTATGCTAAACCAAACTATGTATTTTATTTCTATTTGTGATTTAGTCTCTAATTCTATATCAAAAAATATTCAAATATTAATTCTTCCTTTTGTTTGCTCTTCGTCTAGTATTCACCTATAAAATTACCGTCATTCATTTTATTGAAAGCTGATTTTAATTATTATAATATACAAAATATTCAAATAGATATACTAACTTCATTTCACTTATAAAATTAATTGCTCTTCTTCTATTATAATACACTTGTTAAGACTATGGTTCTAGTAATTTTATATTTGAACTTCATTACATTTATTTTGACATATATATTAACGGCAGCTGACGTATATTAGTGACAGTGGGATCACAATTTTTAAAATCTGGTCATATGTCATCCTCAATGAAAAATACAGGGTCGTACTGTACTGGGTCTGGGTCTCGTTTTTGTCAATTTTTAGTGAAGAAAACTCTTTAAGTTTGAACACATTCTTAGAAGAGGGCTATTCTTTTGACGGGTCAATCACGGAAGATTAATTTATGACGTAGATCATAATCGTTCTATCAGCATTGAAATTCATAAGAACAGTTCAGATTTATGTGAAATTTAGAAATGTGTAGATTTAAATCCGTCAATATGAACCATAGAGCGGATGAAATGAATATTATTAGACATCAAACTGAATTTGTCTTGATGTTCATTAAAAAGTCCGCTCTGCGAATTATAGCTAAAAAAATATGATCATTTAACTATAACATTATTAAGTAGAATTATATAATTTTTTTTTATAAAAAATTGTATACTATAGAATTTTTCTTAGGATAGACACATTCGGTCAAAGTGTTAATTAATTTCTGAACTTTTCCTTTTTGCCTTTTTCTTTTTGGGGGAATTTCACGTATACCCCTCAAAAACTTCAAAATTACATATTTTCCTCTCTAAAATTTGAAATTACATATTTCCCCCTCTAAACTTCAAAAACTCACAAATTTACCCATTTTATTATCTTTTATATTAAAACTCATTCTAAATTTATAAAATATCCATTTTACCCTTTATTAAAAATATATAAATCTAATCAGACTCAAATTATTTGAATTTGAAGGGTTTCTCTACCGTCCGATCTGTGCACATCGCATTAAGCTTTGTGAGAGTTGCTTTAATATTCGTGCTAATCTAACGCGCATGAATCTTAAAGCAATTTCGATTAGCGCATATCACATTAAGATTTGTACATGTTGCTTCAATATGCGTGCATTTTTGCATCAAGATTCGTGTTGATATTGTGTGCACAAATCTAAAAGTAGTTCGGACGGTAGAGGAACCGTTCGTATTCAAATTTGAGTATGATAAGATTTATATGATTTTAATAAAGGGTAAAATGGATATTTTATAAATTTAGAATGAGTTTTAATATAAAAAAAACAATAAATGGGTAAATTTGTGAGTTTTTGAAGTTTGGAGGGGGAAATATGTAATTTCAAATTTTAGAGGGGGGAATACGTAATTTTGAAGTTTTTGAGGGGTATATGTGAAATTCCCCCTTTCTTTTTAAACAGAAACTCTGTCTCTCCGTGCTGTGTCCCACACGGCGTGTCGGAAATAGTCACGAGAAATGCTCTCCGTTTATTTTTTTTTATAAAGTGCTTTCATATAACCCCGCTTATTAAATCTGCCCCAATCAATATTCAGTGTTAGAAATAAGCTTGGCTGAAAAACATATCAAAATGATTCACGCGCGCACATAGTGAATTTGAATAAATTGTAAGTAATATTAAAAGGTACCTTCATTCTAACTTACCTGGAACAACCTGTTGTAACTCTCCGCATTTAAAAAAGGGGGAATTTCACGTATATCCCTCAAAAGTTTCAATATTACGTATTTATCCCTCCAAATTCAATAATTACATATTTATCCTTAAAAATTGTAGAAATTCACATATTTGTCCAATCTAACTCTATTATATATCAAATATCTCCAAAAATATTAAAAAAATATTTTTTAAGTATTAAAATTTATTTATAATATTAATTAATATTGTAATGACCACTATACCCTTTCTTCCTCACTCCCTTTACTGTACTAACTTTTAAAAACTCTGTTTTTTTATTAATCGAAATTAAATAAAAAAATATCGTTAAAAATGAAAGGTTTGCGGAAAATTCAAAAATGAGTAAAACGGGTCGGTTTAATCCATCCCACTTAATCTGCCCATCTTACAGCAAAATGAAGACATACTGTAATAATTGGTATTGTACGGTTCAGTACTGGCACTGGTATGGTTCAGTGCTAGTACTGGTACGGTACAGTTCCTACTAGTACAGCTATGTACTGGTACTGGTATGCTTTAATACTGCTTTCTAACACACTGGCCTTAGAAATGAAAATAGAAGAAGGATAAAAAGGGAATACATAGAAAATTAATGTTAAATATAATGGATTGGACATATATGTGAGTTTCTACAATTTTTAAGGATAAATATGTAATTATTAATTTTGGAGGGATAAATACGTAATATTAAAACTTTTGAGAGATATACATGAAATTCCCCCTTTAAAAAAATTTCAACAAAAAAAAAAAAACACATCCCATGTGCCGGCCGGGTTTCTTTGATTTCTGTAATCAAGGAAAACAGGCTCTCCCTTTCAGGAACAAAACAGAGAGAACCTTTATCTTAACTACCAAAACTTGGCTTGCACGTTGGTTGATCGGTAATAACTAATAACAAAGAAAAACAATGCAACTAGGATTGTAATAGTCAACAATATGCCTGCACTGGTGGTTTGTTTTCATGCCATATAATAGATCTATATAAACCATGGCGAATAACTTTTTTGTAGAGTGAGAGAGAGAGAATAGTGTGAGCGAGTCTGAGTGTGTTTTAGTACACAAAAGAGAGATTCGGACAGAGATGACTAGAGTCTCAGATGTGCAATTCATAAGAGGCCGGAGCGACACCCGAGAGTACCGCAGAATCATCCTACCGAATGCGCTCCAGGTGATGCTTATTAGTGATGCCGAAATAGACAAGGTATGTATGTCTCTCTCTTTTTTTGAGAAATTTGGCAGTGGCTGCCAATTTGTATTGAATGAAAATTTATGATTACACAGTCTTTGAAATACTGACTACCACCTCATTACAACACTAACAACCTCCATAATAAAATAAACTGCTATCTCGCCATTGAAAAAGATACCAAAGAAAAGGACTAAAGAACCGCACAAAGCAAAATTTAAAAATTGGAAAACACAGCCACCCTGAGCTGTCCCAAATGACGCTCCTGACCCCTAAGAATTAAATTTTTTGTGCCAAGTAAACCCTTTTGAATGCGCTAACAGTAAATTTCCCAAAGTTTGGACTCCTGTTCAATTCTCTCTGCCAGCATCTTGGCCGGTATTTTCGCACCTTCAAAAAGAACTTCGTTTCTTTGTTTCCATAACAACCATGCTGCACACATAATACGAGCCATATATTTATCCCTGTGCTTTCCCCTGCTCGCTGTTGTGGTTTCGAATTTCCTCCAGATTGCACTTATCGACATTTGTTCTCTCGTGAAAATGCTGTCTCCTCTAATCCCCAAGTGGAACCACAATTCAATCGCATATGGACAGAGAAAAAATAAATGAGCATCAGATTCATGTGGGCAGTTGTTGCACATCAAACATGTCGTATCGGACCGCATTCCCCTTCTTTGCAGGTTATCCTTCGTTTGAATCCTGTTAGTCAACATTAGATAACCAAAAAAATTTACCGTGAGTGGGACAGATATAGTTATGCTTTACCCCAATTTTTCTTCCCTGAGTGATTGTATGTATGTCTCTCTCTCTCTCTCTCGAAATTCTCAGTTTCTTAGATTGCTTTTGATTTGTAATTATGTGATGTTCCCGGCTTCCTGCTAAAGCTGAACTTTGAAGTTCCTTTCTCCATCAGTATTGCATTATTGTATGAAAAAAGTAATCCCATTTCATACTCTTTAAGGTATTCAATAAAAAAAAGCGCCATTGTTGAGTGCTAATTAAGCAGGTGATGTGCATTTTCATCCAGCATGTCTCCTCTCTGTTTGAAGCAAACTTGAGAGGATTGAGGAGCTTTTGTAACACCTAAATCCAATAATAGTTCTGTTTTTATTTTTGTTGTTGTTATTTCTGTATTTGGCACATAATTAAAACGGTGTGCTTATCTGACCAGGCCGCAGCAGTAATGGGGGTATCAGTTGGAGCTTTCAGTGACCCGGATGAGATCAACGGTCTGGCCCACTTTCTAGGTAAGTCAATAAGTCATATAAATATACACTAATATTTAGATTGTGCAAGACTTGGTAAAGACTTCGGGTGCGTTTGGATTGTGTTTGGTAAAGACTTGGTAAAGACTTTCTAGGTACATTAAATTGGTAAAGACTTGGGGTGCGTTTGGATTGTGCAAGGATTAGTGCAAGAATAACAATTTTTGGATTAGTGGTTGAAAATAGTGCTAATCTGAGTGGTTTGAGAATAGTGTTAACTTTGAACTATTCAGATTAGTAAAAATGTCATTTAGATTGTATATTTGGAATAGCGATGAAGGAAATGAATAAAATACTGATTAAACTAATATTATATTACATTAACACTGAAATTTTTTAAACTAATATAATATTTTATTTAATACTAATCTAATATGATATTATATTTATTTAATATTTAATTTAATATTATACTATATTTAATCTAAAAATTTATTTAATATTAATATTTGATATTATATTTATTCAATACTAATCTATTTTTTAAATTAATATTATATTATATTTAATATTTAAACCAATATTTATTTAATACTAATATAATATTATATTATATTTATTTAATACTAATCAAATATTTTATTTAATATTATTTTAATATTTAAACTAATTCTAATTGAGAGTAATGAAATTTTTTTTTTTTATTAATATCACTAATCCTACTAGCTCTATTCTTGCTATTCCACCATTTCTTTGGATTAGTAGAATAGAGCTATTTTTGAGCTAATCCAATTTTCCAATTTATGTTTGGATGACTCAAGAATAAGAATAGTGAAGCTAATTTAAGAATAGCTCTATTCTTGCACCATCCAAACACAACCTTGTAGAGTTTTAGTGCAATAATAGTTGAATGGGATTGGAATTATTGGAATTATGATAAAAGTTGAATTTAAATGAAATATAGTTAATTTTTTTTTTTCATTTTAGTTTCATTCTAGACTTATTTATTTTATTGGAGATATGAATTAGTAGAAAAGTGACTTTTACATATATTAAAATCAATAAAATTACACCTTTTCTATTTCAAAGTTTAAAAAAAAAAACGGAATAAAAGCCCTTTCTACTCTTGCCCTGTTCGGTGTATAGAAAAGAAATGAAAACCATATAATAATAATATGACTTACAATTCCATAGAATGGGTGTAGGCCGTAGCTCTATCAAAGAGACAGACTGAGTATTCTTTTTGATAAACAAAAGGGTGAGTAATTGAGTATTCTCTACGGTATCGGACCATGTATAATATTCTCCGTCAAATTAAAATTACTTTGGAGTCTTTTTAGAATATTCAGAAAAGTCTGCTTTGAAATTTGTGTCCGAATAATACAAACGATTTAGATAGAGCTATAAAGCTTGTACCGCGCTGAATCTCCCGTCATTTTTATCCATGCCCACTAACCCCTACATTTCCCCAACTCTGCCCAGAAATCTGAAATTTCGTCAAAAATGCCCAAACCGGCCACTAAACCCGCGATTTCTAATTTTTATTAGAAACCGGCGGTCTAGTAGCCGGTTTCTAATAAAAATTAGAAACCGCGGGTTTAGTGGCCGGTCGCTCAAAAAAAATAATTTTATATATACGTGTGCACTGTTCCGAAATTTCCTCACAATTCATTTCATCAAATTTCACACTATCTCTCCTCACATTATCTGTTTCTCCCAGATTTCTCCTTTTCTGCCTGCTTTTGCAAGTAAGTCCCTATATATTATTTTATATTATTCAGTAGGCCAAAATAGTTGTAAATTGGTACCAATTGTTATAAGTTGTTATAAATTTATTAGAAATTGCTACCAATTTTATAAATTGTTTAGAAATTGTTTAAATTTATTAGAAATTGCTAGAAATTGGTATAAATTGTTAAAATTAATTAGAAATTGCTATAAATTGTTTAGGAATTGTTTTAATTCATTAGAAATTGGTACCAATTGTTATAAATTGTTAAAAAATTTTAGAAATTGGTATTAATTGTTAAAAATTGTTAAAATTTATTAGAAACTGTTAAAATTTATTAGAAATTGGTACCAATTGTTAGAAATTGTTAAAATTAATTAGAAATTGCTACCAATTGTTATAACTTCTTATAAATTTATTATAAATTGCTACCAATTGTTGACTATTGTTATAATTTATTAGAAATTGGTACTAGTTGTTATAAATTGCTACCGTTTATCAGAAATTGTTAAAATTTATTAGCAATTGTTATAAATTGCTACCAATTCATTAGAAATGTACCAATTTTGTTCCAATTGTTATAAATTGCTACCGTTTGTTAGAAATTGTTATAAATTGCTACCAATTGTTATAAATTGCTACCGTTTGTTAGAAATTGTTATAAATTGCTACCAATTCATTAGAAATGTTAAATTTTTTTTTATAAATTAGGTAGTTTAGTATAGTTTAGTATAGTTATAAATTAAGGTATAATTTGGGTATAAATTATGGTTTGTTATAAATTAGGATATAATTTAGTATAGGTATCGAACTTGATAAAATTTTGTATAATTTCGGATAGTTATATAACTTAGCCTAATTCGAAAATAATGAGTATAAAATAGTATAATTAGCTCATTTTAGCTCATTTTAACGCGTTTTTACACAATTTAAGTTTAGGATGGCTGGAGGTAGAGGTAGAGGACGGCCCAGACGTGCACCACAGGTTGAGGCGCCGATTGACACCACCAGTACCGAGCACTTCAGCCCTCTCTTATGGATGCCCCACCGCGAGCACAGGGTATCATTGGCTTCCGTTGAGGTATGCTAGTTTTTGTCCATATACGAAGTTTAAATTTTGTTGTATACATTATGTAATACTTTTGTTGGCTTTCAACGCAGGACGATTATCTGATGGAGGTCAATTTTTACGTCCCTCGGATGCAGTACTTCTCACAGATGGACCCATATCTCATCCGGCTGGGACTATATCAGATTGTGTCCATCCTGCGGGACACGACTCCCTCCATCAATGCATCTCTCATCGCAGGATTTGTTGAGCGATGGCGTCCCGAGACGCACACGTTCCATATGCCTTTCGGGGAGATGACTGTCACGTTGCAGGACGTGAGTGCCCTCTGGGGTTTGCCGATCAGGGGCATTCCCGTAGGCGGAGTATCTGACAGCAGAGACTTCGCCCATGACATCGATCAGTATTTGGGGGCAGATCCGACACAGCTACGGGCCGATAAGGGGAAGTCCAGTTATCACATGCAGAAGACAAAGTTGCGGCAGCACTTCAGTGCCGGTCTGACGGATGCCTCTAGTGATCTGGAGATTCGGAGGTAATAATAATAATAATAATTTATGCTGTGAACAGAATCTGTGCTTAAAAAGTTCTTCTGACCATCCGTATTCTGGGTTAAGAGCAGCTCTAATTCCTAAGTGTTGATCCGATAGAACACATACAAAAGTGTTAACTCCAATCACTTCGTTCCGTAGCCACTGCAAAAAAAAACCCCATGTTGGACCAGACTCCTTCTCCACAATTGCAAATGCCAGAGGCAACAACTGGTTCTCGGCGTCATATGCGCAAGCTATCAGAAGCCTCCCTTCATAACGCCCAGACATGAAACATGCATCTATACTGATCACTGGTCTCAGGTATCGAAATGCTGCAATACATGGACCAAACGCCCAGGCTACTGCAACGAAGTGTTCAACACCTTGCATAATTGCACCTGTGCTTTCTCGGATTGGACTGGTTACAAACTTGTACTTTGAGCCGGGATTCTTATCGCATATACCTATTAGTAATTTTGGCAAGAAGCTGTATGAACCCTCCCAACTCCCGAATTGTCGTGCTATTGCAAGCTCACGACCTCTCCACAATCGGTTGTATCTCGGTTCACAGTTGTTGTATTTAACCCTCACACAGTTTGCGACTGATTGGATGCTCATAGCCGGGTCCTTTTTAATAGAATCCTCAATAATATCAGCAATAATGGACGCAGTAAGCATTGCATTGTCTGTCCTTGTGTGATCAGTCCTGCATGTGTGAGGATGGTTTTGCTCTGTGATAACCCATGCATCCCCGTCACCCGTTGGTTGAGCTCTGAGTTTGAAACTGCAATCTTTATCCTTACAAACCACAACCATTCGAGTCTTGTCGCTTTTTTGCCTTTCAACCTCCTGATTCTTATCAACGTGGTACTCGTTAATCTTCTTATTCAGATCAGCTTTGTTTCTAAAATATAGCCCGGCTGCCAGGTCACTACTGTACGTGATTCGGGCACCGAAAAATCCGATATCAGCTTCTTGAAAGCCAGATGTATCATTGAAGCATTCGAACGGGTGCGTGCTGGCCCTGCCATTAAATGGGTTGATACGAACTGATCCTTCTCCACCCCCCGAAGCACCATCTTCACGTAAACCCTCCAAGTGGTCCGAATCCCATTCTCCTTCATATTCATCCGCCGTTTCCAGTGTATATTCTGGAATTTCATTCATGTTTTCAAAATCTGACCCGGCACGCTCATCTGCTGGTACTGGTAACGGTCTGGGGTGAGGTGGTGATTTTCTTAGTGGTGATTGAGGTAATGGCAATGGAATTGTGTTATGGATTGGTGGTTCAGGGGTTGGCTCGAAATATGGACCAACGGGGGTGTATGGTTCGGCATATGCAGTAACGGGGTTGTATGGGCCCATGTCTGGTGGTGAGTGTGGTTGGAAACTTGGACCAGCTGGGGTGTATGGGTCCATAACTGGTTCTGGGTGTTGTTGGAAACTTGGACCAACAGTGGTGTATTGTTCTATGACTCGTTCTTGTCCATAGTTTGGCGCCACCGAATTTTGTCCCGAACTACTCCCACTTTCGTCTTTTTTAATTCTCTTCACGTACAGTTCCATAAAAGAAAACCCCTGCTCCTTAAACTTGTTGCACAATTGACTCCAAAAAGGATCATTATCTATCGGAACTTGGATATACATTGGTCCGTTCATGGCTCGGGTTGACAGCTTTAAGTCACATCGATTCGGGTTAAAACCCACACAATCATAAATTTGAGACTTCAAGCCCGAAAGGGAGGTACCCTCTTGAACAACAAAAGAATGCGATGGCGGTTTGGAGTAATATACTCCTTGTGGACCATGTAGAAACTTTCCATTATAATGTAATGTAACAAGCAACGCCATGACCAACAAACTACATTGTCGTAAATGATAAACATCTTTCAAGTAATCCATTTTTTATTCATAATCCACTGATAAATAATAATAAAAAAAATAAAACGTTACTGTACAATGTTTACTATACAGCGTTTACTGTACAAAAATTGCTGTTCAAATGTTACTGTAGACATAATACTATACAAATTACTGTACACAAATTACTGTTGACAGAATACTGTTGAAATTACTGTTGACAGAATACTGTAGAAATTACTGTACATACGTAGTGTACAAAAATACTGCAGGTACTGTACAAAAATAATACCGGTACTGTACAAAAATACTATACTTACTGTTCAAAAAAATACTGCAGATCACTGTAGATTCGCTTCTTCGCGTCGTTCTCTTTCTCTCATCTTTTCTTCTTCTCTAAAAATGGGGCTACTATACGTTTTGAGAGAAATCGGCTAATAAATAGCTCTGGCCGAAATTAAACATGGAAACCGGCCACTAAACCCGCGGTTTCTAATTTTTATTAGAAACCGGCGGTCTAGTAGCCGGTTTCTAATAAAAATTAGAAACCGCGGGTTTAGTGGCCGGTTTGGGCATTTTTGACGAAATTTCAGATTTCTGGGCAGAGTTGGGGAAATGTAGGAGTTAGTGGGCATGGATAAAAATGACGGCTGAATCTGAATTCTTCGGAGAATATTGCAAATTTGTATTATTCGGACATAAATTTCAAAGTAGACCTTTCTGAATATTCTAAATAGACTTCAAAGTAATTTTAACCAATTTTTTTATAATATCCATAATTAAATAAGAAAATTACAAAAACTTGTTCGACCCGCAACAGCAATATCTAAAATGCTATTTTTTGTATTAAAATTCTTTAATATTGCTAAAAAATATTAATTGTACTCTTGAAAATGAAAAAATAAATTAAAATATTAAATTATATTTTTTTGCAATAATTTAACCGTCACCGTTTTATCCTTTACATTCTTTGAAAACATTAGAGCCTGTTTGGCGAGCCATTGGGAATGAGCATAGGCACGGGAATTGAACTAAAAAAATACTGTTCACGTGGGAAAAAAAATTCAATTGAACTGAATTTTTTTTTCTCACGAAAACAGTGCAGCGGCCGAACAGACCCTAACTTTTTCACTGCAATATTCTAAATTTTGGCCATTCTACAAGCCTCTTTGGAATGAGAGAAATTCGATTTTTTTTTATTATTGAAATTTGTGCATGTTTGAATTTTGAATTTTCATTTTCACCTGCAATTATTTGACTACAAATTAATGTATTTAATTAAATAAATTAGTTGTCAACAAATTAATTTAAAATTCGAATTAATTATCAACAAATTTATTATTTTTTATTATTTTTTTAATTTAATTTTCGAATTAAAATAAAAGGTTGGAATGTGAAAATTGATGTGTTAAATTGCAGAAAAAACTAGGAAGGGGGAAAAAATTGTGGTCAACTATGCCGTGGTTCTGTGACAAATTTCTAAAGAAGTGCAGAACTAGTGTTGTCCTTGTATGTAAAGAATTGCATCATTTTTCTACTTTATTAATAAGTATTTATTATCTATCTAAAAATAAAAGAATTCCGGACATCAAGTAAAATATGTCACGTTTCTTGAGTCTAGACCACAAGAAATTTTTCTCAAAAACAAAAGACACATATTTAAAAGAAAAAAAAAAAGTAAAAATGATGAGAAACTATATCGCCTGCCTGGCTTGTGTTAGACGAATTTGTATCCTCTGCATTAACTCAGAATTTGAGTTAATGCATCATGGCTGTCCGATCAGGATCCGGCTAATTCAGCTCGAGGTGGAATGCGCAACTACTTTAATGTGCCAACACGGATCGGATGGCCCGGATGTATTCTACATGAACTCAAAATTTGGAGTTCAAGCAGACGATACGAAGCACCAGGGAGATTGATGCGCACAAAGTGCTTGTAGAATTGCCTAAATGAGATGTGCCATGTTAAAGTTCAATTCCTGAATAACTAAAATGTAACCATCTCACCCTCAACGACCCAATGACCTTAAACTCGAGTTATGTGGTAACTAAAAGAGTCAGTTTTCGCAAAAGTTTGGAGATTTTTTCTTTTTTGGTTATAGCACTAACATAAATTTACATCGAAGCAGAGCATATGCTATTTTATGCTAGTGAGAAATACCCAGAGGAAGACAGTTATTCCAAGTATATCACAGAGGTACATTATCCTGGTGTCAGATTGTGTTCCTTCAGTACATTCAATTCAATAAAATGCTTTTTTAATGTTTTTTTTTTTGCCAGCATGGGGGGTCCACTAATGCTAGTACAAGTTCTGAAAGAACCGTTTTTTATTTTGATGTCAATGTTGACAGTATTGAAGAGGCCTTGGACAGGTAAAGATTTTCTTGCTTTCTAATTGCACCTCAACAGGAACACATTGCTTTGATATGAATTATGTTGCCATTTTGCCTGACATTTATTCTTTTTTTTTTAGATTTGCACAATTTTTTGTTAAGCCATTAATGTCTGCTGATGCTGTTAGTAGAGAGATAAATGCAGTTGACTCTGGTAAATAATAATAGTAAAAATGTTTTTTTTGTTCCCACCTTTTGTCTTAATTTTGAGAAAACATGATTGTAATTCGAAAAACTGACTATATTTTCCCATTTCAGAACATAAAAAGAACCTTTTGTCTGATGGTTGTCGCATGCATCAGGTACATTAATAATTTTACGGTGTACGGAACATATGCTCGATACCTATTATAACTGTATGAGAACTTTCTGAACTAAGGTATTTTTTTTTCAGCTTCACAAGCATCTTACTTCGAAAGATCACCCTTGTCATAAATTCACAACAGGTAAGCATCACAACATGAATTCATTTTCTTTGTCATTTCATTGAATTTGGTTCTGGAATACAATTAGTCCAATTATCAACTATTAAAATTATCTTAGGGAATTTGGAAACACTGGACACTCGGCCCAAAGAGAAAGGACTGGATATAAGAGACGAGCTACTACGATTTTATTCAGAGAACTATTCCGCTAATTTAATGCAACTTACTGTGTATGGAAAAGGTAAACCATTAGAGAAAAGAAAATAAATTTTGGCGTGCATATGAAAATTTGATTATTTTTTGGCATAGATGTGGAAATGTTATGTTTCTAGTAAAAGCTTTTATATTGCAGAAACCCTCGATAGTTTGCAGAGTTTGGTTGAATGCTTGTTTTCTGATGTTAGAAACACTGAAAAGAGATGGTTTAAGTGTTCTGGTAACCCATGTACTGAAGAATATCTCCAGGTACCTGTACTCTTCTTAAAAAATATTTATTAATATGTCAAATTTTCTAGCAAAGGTACTTATACAATGTACAAAAGCCACTTATACAATGTACATCTTACAAAAACATAATGCACATAATGCACAAAAGGCACTTATACAATGTACATCTTACAAAAACATAGAGCATCAAATTTTCCCTGCTCACTCCCATTAAACTACCATTTACCAGTAATTTACCAGTAAATTTAAAAAGACTGAAAAAAAAAATTGGAAGTTCCTAGTATTGTCACTAGAACATTTTGATTTGTCCCAGTCTAGTACTATTTATCTCTTGTATAAAAAATTTTAAATAAAATTTCTATGTCATTGAAGATTGTGCAAAATCAGGAGCAAAGCTCAAGAATATGTCCGCTCTTTATTTAAATAAGTTACCATTATATCATTGATTTGTCTTTCACTTTTAGACAAAAATTAGTACCAGGATTGCAATCATTCAAACTGTGATGTTTGACAGACCCTTTTTGTGGATCAACATGGGAAATACAAGATACCTTAGGGAACAGTTGTGTAATTCCTTATTCTTCACTTTGTTTGAGCAGATTCTTGTCAAAGCAGTACCAATCACAGAAGGAGACGACCTGAGAATTGTCTGGCCGGTAACACCTGGCATCCTGCATTACAAAGAAGTACCTCACCAGTATCTCTCCCATCTCATTGGCCATGAGGGGGAAGGCTCTATATTTTACATTTTGAAGCAATTAGGTGAGATTCCTCATTCTGTTGCTTTGTCCCCTTTCTTTAATTTTAATTATACTTAGGTAACTACTTGATAAGCTGATCAACACTTAAGAATTGTTTGGTTGATATATAGGACTTAAAAACCTGAATATGATATTGGGACAGGACAAGTTCGAATTAAAACACAGTTTCATACTTCTATTACATGTAGCAGAAAAAAAAGATTGTTTAGGTTCATTAAAATATTTTCTTTCTTTGCCACATATCTCTCTCCTCTTTTGTTTTAGGGTGGGCCATGGGTTTGACGGCAGGGGAAGCAAGTGACAGCAATGAGTATTCATTCTTCTGTATTAGCATTAGTCTCACTGATGAGGGACATGGTTAGTTTGTTTCCCATATAAGATATTGTTGAAAATGTGTTAAATTAGGGTGCTATTTGCAAAACATAAAATACTGGGGTTTTATTTGCATAGTTCCTAATTTGCATTTTATGGATGTAAATAATTGTGTAGACCATATGGAGGACATTGTGGGTATAGTCTTCAAGTATATTGCCCTTGTGAAGGACGCAGGGATTCACAAATGGATTTTTGATGAGGTAATAAATGTTAATTCAATGCTACTTCTTGACTATGCTTGAAATTTTTGTTGGAAAAAATTCACCAATGTAGAAATAAGCATGTACAAAAAGATTTCTTACATTTTTTTTTTGCTTTTCAGATGGTGGCAATAAATGAGACTGAGTTCAACTATCAGGATAAATGTCAACCCCTTAACTATGCTATCTCTGTTAATGCCTTAATGCCGGTAAGACAAGCACCTTTCATATGCTTGCATTTCCATAATCCGTGACTTCTAATTATATTGAATTTAAACCTTAGGTGGTAACACTGCATACAACTGTGGAGTACATACATGATACTGATTCATAAATTTAAACCTTCAATAAGATTCCCCTAACCTCATGTTTCTTTTGCAAGATGTCTAGGTTAAGATTAATTCACAGAAAAAATATTCTTTGTACCCGCTGAAACTAAAGACTTCTAGTGTTGATTTCATTAATTTTTGCTATCCAAGAAACTTATTATATATTTGGTCTTAAACAGAAAGCAGTGACTTTTTATTAGAAGCTTCATTCTCATACTAATTGTACTTGCAAAATCCCACAATAATCATGATTGGGGAAAATTCACTAATGCCATCCTGTTAGCTAGCTAATCTTCTGTCTGTTTATTTAATGAGTGATTTTATATATACAATATTATGAGAATAAATTGGCGAGGCATTCAAAACCAAGCATGTTTTAATATGGTTTTTGCTATATGCACAAACTAGTATTACCCCCCAGAGGAATGGTTGGTTGGTGAGAGTTTGTCATCAAAATTTGATCCAAGCCTAATTCATAAAATGCTAGATAAGCTTTCTTCAGACAAAGTCAGGTAAATTTGTGCAATTAAATTCTTTTTATTTTCTCAGGAGTGCACTTATTTCATGTCTGTCCTTGTAGTCATAGCTCTGTACTGTTGTTCTTTTTTGTTAGAATATTTTGGGATTCAAAAAAATTTGAAGGGTCAACTGACTTAGCTGAGCCATGGTATGGGACATCGTACAGTGTCCAGAAGATCACTCCAGATACTATAAAGGTTTGTTCATTTGATATCATTAATTGCAAGAAAATCTAGCATTTTATCCAAAGCCAAACATGTTTTAATATTGTTTGTCCATAAGTTTAGTGTGCCAATTATATATATATTTTTCTAAATCTAAATTATAGAAGGAAAAATCTTAAATGGATCTTGATTTTTTACATGTCAACATAATAGATAAAGAGGAGGGTTGCAACGTCTCCAACATGTCTCCACTTTTTTAGTTTTTGATAACAAAAATCTAGAACTCAAATAAAAAAGTACTGTTAGGTGTGATAGTCTGTAAATATCAGTTGACGTGGACAATTTGTGAGGTTGGTGTTTTATATTCTTAAATCCACTAGAATGAAACTGATATGCTACAATGCTTTACTTGACAAGTGTGATATTTATCAACTAATAGTTTAATTTGTTATTTAAGTTCTAGACCTTTTTGATTAAGGATTTAAAAGATGGAGGCATCTGAACCCTCCTAATAGATGAAGTAGGATCTTGTATTCTTTTTTCACTAATCCACTTCATATTTTTCTTTTAGAATTGGATGGATAATGCTCCTAATGCAGATCTGCATATACCCGAGCCTAACATTTTCATCCCAACCGACTTCACCCTTCATACTCCAAAAGAAGAGGCAAATCTCATTTCTTTATTCAAAGAAAAAAAAAGATATAATAATTAATCACCTCTTAGAAAGTGTTGCTTACGGCTGCAGCAAAGCAATCATTAAACAGCTCCTCGAATACCCTTTTTGGCTGTTCATATAACTGTTGATATGATGTATCAAAATTGATTTATCAGAAAAATTATCTGAGCAAAAAAAGAACTCTGCTATGTTTAACAAATTGATTATCAGAAAAGTAATCCAACCAGATAAAAAACACAATGATACACAACACTTCTATGTAACTTTTGACTTGGGTGTAGCCTTGGCAGAGTGTCCATCTCCTGATGCAGTCATTATCAATCTCAAACAAAATACAAAAAGGAAACATTAAACCAGGTTTAAAGCAAAAGAATCTCATAAACTTTTCAATAATATTTACCAGGTCAAATTTCCAAAAATTATAAGGAACTCATCTTGTTCGACCTTATGGCACAAACCTGATAAGACATATTTGGTGCCAAAAGCTTATGTGGTGATTGATTTTCACTGTCCATTGGCATATTACTCGCCTGAAGCAGAAGTTCTGACTAGCCTTTTTGTAGCATTACTAATGGATTACTTGAACGACTATGGTAAATAATTACTATAAAACAGTATCATTATATTTATAGTAATATTATGCCTCCAGAATGGAGAACCAAGAATGTATGTAACTGATCTCTCTTTCTCTCTGTTTTATCTTTTATTAAAATTTAGCTTATAATGCTCAAATTGCAAGCCTTTATTATGGGATTCGCGCTACTACTACAGGGTTCCAGGTCTGAAAATTATGTCATAACTATTTTTTATTGAATATATTTTTTGTTATTATTCCTTTGTATTAATTTCTATTTTTCAAAAAGATTCTCAGTTTAAGTATGCAGTGGCGATTAAGGGGACAGATAGTTAATTTGACTTTGCAGGAGGAAACACAGATTCACTTTCTGATTTTATATTCTTTTTTCATTCTTGAAATTAACGTCCTTTCCCCCTAACTTGGCATTCTTATTTGATTAGTTTTGAATTAATAACTATTTATACATTTATAGGTGGTTGTAACAGGCTATAATCACAAGATGAGACTCTTGGTAGATTCCATAATGATGCAGATTGCACATTTTGAAGTCAAACCTAAAAGGTTTGCAGTCTTTAAGGTAAGTAGTTGATGTGATATCTGTACAATATTTTTGGCCTTTATCAAAACCTCAATCACATAATACTACTAAACACACATTAAACCATAACAGAATGTCTTTGTCAAATGTTTGCATAAGACATAAGTGTTAATTGTTATTACAGGAAACATTCTTGAAGGATTTTGAGAATTTTAAGTTCTCGAGCCCATGCTCCCAAGCTGGTTACTACCTAAATTTGATGCTTGATGACCGATCTTGGCCTTTAAATGAGAATCTGGAAGCACTTTCGGATCTTAATGCAGACCATCTCTCCAATTTCGTACCATACCTGCTATCAAGGACTCTATTGGAGTGCTTTGTCGCAGGTTTGGCACCTTTCATCATTCTACATTCCTTTCAGAAAGGAAGTTCGTATACAATGATCCTTGAAGTTTAAAGTAGATTTGATAACGTCAAACTTCATTTAATTATATAATTTTCAGGGAACGAATTGATTATTAAGACAGTTTTATGATCCAAATTTCCTTTCAGGAAACATTGAAGAAAAAGAAGCAGAATCAATCGTCACAGATATAGAAGAAATATTGTTCAAAACACCTAATTCAGTCTTCAAGCCCTTGCTTCCATCTCAATACTTAACGATGAGAGCTGTCATGCTAGAGAGTGGTTTGAAGTGCTTATATCGCACCGAAGGATTAAATCCTAAGGATGAGAATTCAGCAATTGTGCAATATATCCAGGTAATTTGTTCCCTAAATTTACTCTAGCAACCAAGTTCAACGTTACTTTCTCGTTATCCTATTTACCCTGCTTGCCTGATTAAATTTCTCTAAGCAGCTGATTGTTCTAGGCATATATAAGATGCATTAAAAGACTATTCCTCAAATATTATTGTGCATGGCTAAAGCACTAGATAATTTAGGGTTTAAGTTAGCATTGACCCAACTTTCAGGCAATTTCACAGACCAATTCAGGAATCAAACTCTTAATTTTATAACAAATATCAAACTTCTGGGGCTCATTTTTTATTTGAACCTAATACCTAATAGTTTCTCGCAAGTGGAATAGAACACTGAGTTTTTATAATCGAATCAAACTCCAAAGCAACTGATTGTTTTTATAAATATAAAAAAAATGTTATTGATTTTGTAGATTCACCAAGATGACGCTCACCTCAATGTGCAACTCCAACTGTTTTCTCTCATCGCCAGCCAATCAGCTTTCCACCAGCTTCGGTCCGTTGAGCAACTTGGGTACATAACGAGACTCTCATCAAGGTAATTTGAGAAATGATCAACTTAACCTAGACTTGTTTAACTTTAACTATAGGGTTACATGGGTCATCATTAAATATTATGTTGGGTAAAACCTACTGGCCATGCAATTCTGATCCCTGATGAGACTAAATCTGAAAACACAATCCCTTAAGTGTACTTCTGTTTTCACTCTGCAAAAATTAATATCCAGGCATGATGCTGGTGTTAGAGGATTAGAAGTCGTTATCCAGTCCACAGTTAAGGTACTCATTTTGAAATATCTTTATGTCTATCTTTTTGCATGATCTTACTTCAGAACTCTAATTTAGATAATGTTGTTCAACTTTTTTAGGATCCAGATATTCTGGATTGTAGGATCGATGCCTTCTTTGCATCTCTTGAAAAGAAAATTTATGAATTGGACGACGAAGAATATAAGGTTACAGAAATAATACATTTTTTAAGGAATATGTTTTTCAGCAATGCACCATACTAATAAGGAGATATATTTTTCTTTTATACAGAAAAATGTGAAAACCCTCATTGATTTGAAGTTGGAGAAATTCAAGAACTTGTGGGAAGAATCTGGTTATTATTGGGGAGAAATAATCTCTGGAACACACAAATTTGATAGGTTTGAATCCGAAGTAAGTTTCCCTAAGTTTGCATAGTTTTTGTCATGAGTTAATTGTCAAATGCCTCTCAAGGCTGTGTTCGCAATATTATGGGTATAATTTATGGTTAATAGCTTATAAAACCAAATAACCCAATCTAGAGTATTATAAGAGAGTTCTTAGTATGTCTTAAATAATGATCCTGCGGCAACCAACTAAACAAAGAATTTCAAGCAAAGCGGAACTTGAACTAAACTGATCTTTCGATTGCTGGTCAAGTTACAAGTCGCAATCTAATCTCAATTGGCCTCTATGCCTGAGATTTAGACCTTTTTACGTCAGTGAACCATATATTAGCCTCTAATTGAACACAAATTTGCCTTAATTGCATTGTTTCTGCAACTAATCACATAAAACAAGTTATCACAAATGTGTAACCTTCTTTTTGTGAAATATAGGTTGAAGTATTAAAAGCTCTTAAGAAAGAGGATTTCATAAACTATTTTGACCAATACATCAAAGTCGACGCACCGAAGAGAAAAACTCTAAGTGTGCAGGTGTTTGGAAGTAATCATATCTCCGAGTACAAGAAGGTTTGTGAAGAACCTGACCCGCAACAGACATACCGAGTTGAAGATATTTTCAGTTACAGAAGGACTAGACCCTTGTTTGGATCACTCAGAGGAGGCCCCTGTCAAGCTGTTAAAACTAAGTGTGTTTGAATTGAGAAGAGATCGGCATTGGATTTATGTGAATTTAGCATTATTCAAATATTTTTTACAGAAAATAATTAATGGGTTGAAAAGAATAGGTCAACGGGTTGCTGTGATGTTTTACGTTATGCTGGCTTCAGTTGGTTTTTGAATTTCGGAGCTGCTGCTAGCCTGCTATAGAATCTCCACTTGTTCAGAGAAAAATATATCAATGGAAATTTGGTGTGATTCGTTATGTGATTGGATTGTGCGAGTTGGGCTGTAAACCTTTTATTCTTTGTGCAATTTGATTTGATTGGGTTGTGTGAGTTGGGCCGTCAGCCTTGATTATTTGTGCAGTTTGTTTTGGGAACAGGGGAAAAAATTATTGTTAAAGGACAAAAAGATAACAAAAGGATTTATTTTTCTTTTTAGAAATAAAAAAACTAGAAGATTGTTTTTTCTTCAAAAAAAGAAAGAAAGATGAAACTGCACTAATGTCATAATTTTACTAGGTGCAGGTTCATAGGATCGCACCAATGGTGCGATTTTAGTATTTTTACAAATCATAAATTTTCTTGTCATCGCATATTTGTCCGAAAACTGATCTTGATCACAGATCGAAAATTGTTGAAACCGTACCATTGGTGTGGGTCGATCTATATATATATTTTTTTAAAGTCTGATTTCTGAATATTTGATTTTTTTAATTCTAAAAAAAAATCTAACAAAATCAAAAGAAAATAGCTTTCCTTAAACCAGAAGTAAACATTCAATAACCACCAACTCTATTATTCAGCTAGCATTCATTTAAACTACAAGAGAAGTACTTTATAAAAATATATATAATTAATGATGACAACAAAAAGTTGTGAACACTAGATGTAGCGAGAGAAATATTTATAATATCCATGCAAATGGCATGACAAATTGTGGGTTCAAATTATTTTAAAACCATAGTTACTGCAATCATGTATTTAGAGCTGATTGTCCTTGCTCAGTGGCAATGTGAATATTGAGCATTATAATTCTAAAGATGAAAACCAGACGTTATCATATTTGGCTAGACAACAAACTATGGCTAATTTAAATTATGCTTTCAATACTTACTCTCCCTTGTTCATGCTGATTTGAATTTCTCCTTTTCCCTATTGGCCTCACAAGAAATTGGAAATTGCTAACCACAATCAGGATCTTGCACAAATTGAGTAATCAACCATCTGAACAGCCAAAAGGGCAGTATATGTTTGTAGAGGTGGGCTTTGGTGTCAATATACAAAGTTTGTCTGTACATGATAAATTCAGTTTTTGTATATAAATAAGTCTTCATTTTTGTATATAAAACAAGTCTTCTGTTAATTAGTTGGTTTGTTTGTAAACAGTTTTTTTTAATGTTTCGGCTGCCATATGTTTTTGTTAAAAATTAATTTATAAAAAAAAAATTAACCCCATTTGATATTAGTGTTTGCCTATTATGTGGATGAGAAGAAGGTCACATTCATCAGAATGAGATGCATAATTATGAGAACATATATAGGCATGAATTGCAAAATTAGCAATTCAGGAGATACAAAATGTTATCTTTTCTCTTAATAATTTAATAACATTTTTAACTCATTTTTCTCTTCATGTTATGGAATTAAATGAAATCAGATACCAAATTATTTCTGCCTTGCTTTCTCAAGAACAATTGGATTTTTGTTTTAGTGTTTATTCTATTAATCTTTCAAATTTATTGGTATAATAACCTTCAGGTTATTAAAATTCTGATTTGTTATACAAGTGACGTTTAACATTAATTTTCAATCTACTTATTATGAAACATATTTTTTCATTAGATAGAGCTATTGTTCAATTAACTTCTACTGTTAAATTTGTTGTATTCGGGTGGGTAACCGAATAGGCTGAATAGCTTATTCGGCACAGGGGAGAAAAGCACGTGCATGTTCACAGTTGTGAACACCGTCTTTTAAGTACCGAGACAAGTTTTTCCTTTTTGAAAATCTTAATAGTAGCTATTAAGTAGAGAATTATTTATACATGCAAATAGCGGAAATAAATCTGCTGCTATTCCTAAATCCTACCGAAATAAGTGTTGGATTTCTAAAGAGAGGTAAAAAATGAGAGAAAATCTTATGAGAAAATTTGATTATATTTTTTGACTTTATTTTTATATATAATGCAAATGACACAGTTTATAGTAACATAAACTCTAAAAAGAAAAATCTATAAATAATACGTCCTAAAATATTATATATTAAAATACTAAATCTTTATTTCTTAATATAGTTTGTTAAATATAGCATACTATTCTGACATCCTACTAAATTAAATTTGATGAAAATATATGATGAGATGAGAGACATACGTAATAATGAACTTTTTATGTGTTAATCTAACGAAGATTAAACAGTTGGGATTGAAATAACAGGTTCCTGTTATTCCAAAAGGGATAATGGAATAACAGCAGATTTATTCCGCAAATAGCACATGACAAATTGTGGGTTAATTCAGTCACCTTAAAAACTTAGTTACCGCAATCATGTATTTCGTAGCTGGTTGTCTTTGTTCAGTGACAATGTGAATATTGAGCATTAGAATAGATGTAATCCTAAATTTATCGTACTTGGCCCGACAATAAACTATGGCTAATTTAAATTATGTTTTCAACACTTACTCTCGCTCGTTCATCCTGATTGGAATTTTTCCTTTTTTTCCCCATTTCTCTTCTCCAGAAATTGGGAATTGCTGACCACAATCAGGATCTTGCGCAAATTGAGCAATCAACCAATTTAACAACCAAAAGGGCAGTGTGTGTGTGTGTAGAGGTGGGCTTTGGGGTTAATTTACAAAGTTTGGTTGTACACTTGTACATAATAAAAAAAAAATTTATATAAAACAAGTCTTCATTCATTCTGTTAATTAGTTGGTTTGTTTGTAAACATGTTTTTCTGAAGAACAAGATTTCAATCAAAATATAAACAGGGGACAATACAGAGCCACAGACCTATACCAAATGAGTTATAATTAATTAATTCCTGTAATTCTCTCATTTTTCTCTTCAACTGCAAAGACTAGAAATATTACCCTTTTGACTGCTGTACAATGATATAAAGTACACAAGAAGAAGAAATATGAGAGAACTAGAATCACAATCTCGTATTCATATTTGTATGGCGATCATGAGCAGTCCGCTTGCGAGGTCCTTGGCATGGCATTCCCCCAATTGTAATGTTGCTTATGATCCCACCGGCATCTGAAGGACCGGGGATGATATGTCGGCGAGCAAATGCACCGATTGGTTCGTCTTTGCGCCTCTGAAACAGGCTGCTCGCTGGTTGATCTTTCAGGAGAGATTAGCCTATAGCTTGTAGCAGGGGTGTAGGAGAAAGGTGGAGGTGGATTCTTAGGATGACACATGCCAGTAAAGGAGCTTTTTTTCTTTTTTATGTTTCACAAGTGAAGGAGTTTAGTGGTGATGCAAAATGAGGAATTCTGTGGGAATGGAGGGAATTATGTAGCTTGAAAAGTGTTTTTTGCCACTAGAATTTATTGTTGCCTTTTGGTGGTTTTGCAAATATGTACCCAAGTAATGTTATATTTTGTACTCAGCTAAGCTAGTTTTCATGTGTTCTCTGAAACTCTTTCATGATCCGTATGAAACCAACAAGGCATCACTATGCAAATGTTAAATGATGTACACTAAAATATTTTATTGTCAAACTAACAATCTTACGCTATTTAATAAATACTTTCTTCGGTTCATATGATGATGTTGTTCTGCATTTTTAGATAATAATAATATTTTTATAATCAACATTTACCCATCTTGTTATATAAAGTTGATATTTTGTGCAAATAATTATGCAAGGTAAGCTTTGTTGAGTGCAGACTATAGATGTGGGTTTTTATATTTTATATATAAAAATGCATGACCGTTAGGATTAATAGTTCTATGATTTATTACTAAAAACAAAATAAATAATTAAGTCATAGGGCCATATGTGCAAATTTCAGGTCCTTCAAATTTTATAATACAGTTTGAAATGAATGGAAGAATAAGATGCTTAATTGGGTGAAGGGGAGAGAAGATAAGACTTGAGAAGAGCAACAGGTGAGAGATTCTTCCAGAGGATGTATGGATGTATGGTGGTGGCGTGTCATGCAAATGGGATCCCGTAAATGAGGTGGCAAAGCATGAAAACTCAGTTCCTGGTTTTCTTTTGCCTCCGTTGTTTTCCCAAGACCTTTGTTAATTCGCTCAGACTTAAGAGCCGCACAAGGCACGCACACCCCCATTCGGCAATCGGCAGCAGTAAGCAGCCAAAATTCCAAAATTCGCCTCCCTTTCTGTTTTGTCCTGATTGTGCGCTTTCCCAAATGGATGAGAACAATAGCACGACACTCGAGGGTATAAAACTGGGAATGGAAAGGATGATATATATATTTATGAATACCTTAGCAAAACGATATGTCGTACTACTTTTTTTTTTTTTAATTTATTGAATAAATTTCAAACGACAAATTCAAACTATTGAAACCGATCTACTTCACGGGTAATGTATTTATATATAAAATTTATAAATTTTTATATTTATTTAGTATAAGATCAAACGGTCAAAAAATAATGAAAAATTAATGTATTAAAATTAACTTATAATTTTTATTTTTTTTACCACTTAATTTTATACCAAAATGAATTCAAACATTATAATTTTGACATGTAAATACATCACTTATGTAGTATATTGGTTTCAACGGTTTGAATTAGTCATTGAAACATATCCAATAAGTTTTTGAAGAGGTAGCACAACATGTCACTATGCTATATGATATTTTTGATGAAAGATTGTATATATTTTTCTGATTAGTACATCAGGTTACAGTGCTTATTTATAGACTGTTGTGGCTGTCATATAGCCGTTAGCACTTCCTAAAATGATTTCCTAGCTGTCTATCTAATTCCTTAATTACATATATTTGTATAATTGTAAATATGGAAACTAATCACTGATTGAGATGTTGATTATCTGAGCAAATATTCTGTGGGTCTTGATTGATCGATGATGAGTCTTCTCTGAGATCTTCTGATATCACAACACTATATGTAGCATACTAGCCTTATTATGTGTGTGTGTGTGTGTGTGTGTGTACACACGTTCTGTCTGTATATGTATCTTCTAAAAAAAAATCTCAAAACAATATCTTCTCAAATTTATTATATGCGTTATTTGTTATAAATAATGTGACTGTATAAATTGAAAAAGAGGACAAATGTCTCTATTTTTTATATTAAAATGTGTTATTGTGCCTTCAATTTAAAATTAAAATAACTTCAATTTTAAATTTAAATATTTAAAATAAAATTATTAGATATGATCTATATTATTATTTTCATGCACAATTAAAATTATGATATTTCAATTAGATAGTTCATATAAAATAAAATTTTAAAAATAGTTATATTTATGTTGGCTTCTTGTTTGAATTTTATATTTCTCTATTTGGTCGGAGATTGGTGTATGCCCGCAAGCTGTTCGATAAAATTATTTCTTGAGCACTTCCGCGTCCGTCACCAACAAAAAAATTGGTCTATAAATCATAATTTTTTTTTAGTAAAGTTAGAGGTCAAGCGACCAAACTATTTAATACTCTTGTTATCATAACAAATAATTTCTTTCATCTGAGTTTTGAACCCATGAGCTCCCGCATAGAGATTGCCACTAGACCAAAGGGTCTATAAATCATAAATTATATATCAAACCTCATTATCTTTAAAATTTAAATGCTTGAAAATAATATATCATATAAATTATTCAGATAGGCAAATTCCCAGAACTTATTTACGTTCATTGTCAACATCCAGATAATATTTATTGTCAATTAAAAATAAACATATATAACTTTTGAACAACCATTATACTGTAGATTCCAGTGGCTATGAATAGTACCTCTTCTGTTGCATCTCAGCCTTTCAGGCTTTCTTAATTTGATCTCAGCCCTTCAATCTGTTGGGCAGGCCCAAGCAGAGCTCATAGATCCGAACTAGCGGTGTTAACGGATATGGATCGGGCAATACTATTCTTATTCATTAAATTAACAATATCTCAATTCTTATATAATGCACGTAGATGTCCTGATCCACCAACGGCTACGATTGAAAGATGAAATTTCAAATTTAATATCAGTCCTCTAATCAAATAATATTCCTTCTTTTGATGAAATGCATTTGTTTTACGTGTAGAAATTTAAATTTAGTTAGAAACATACTCGCCACATGTACTGTAACACGATATGTTACAATTAAAATTGAATAGAGAACAAAATTGGAGAGAAAATTAATTTATTTGTTTCCTTATTTTCTTGTTTCCTTATTTTTCCTTTTTTTTTGAAAACCAGGTAAATGCTACCAGGTGTACATTAAGTAAATGTGTTTAGTACATCAAAAAGCAGCAGCCTACTCATCTAATTACATCACTTCATAACCCAATGCTATTATTCAACCTTGGACCAGCCAGAGGCTTACAAAATTTAAGCCACATGCCCATCTCCTCCCTAATGTCCCTTGTCAATACATTATGAGGTTTCGATTGTCTCCCGAAGATCCTTGCATTTCGCTGCTTCCACAATCCCCACAGCACAGCCATCACTCGAGTAATCCAAACTCGTTTTGACTTAGCAACCCGGGTTCTATACCGGCACCAAGAGGCTTGTAAAATGTCCTTCTCATCAGCCCCTGTATCCACCAAATGGCCGAGTGAAGCCCACACCTGCTGTGCATAATTACATGTAAAAAACAGGTGCTGAGCGGATTCCATTGAGCATGCATGGCACATAACACAGCTAGAATCACAAGTGAAGCCCCGGCTCAGCATAACATCATGTGTGAGTACCCTGTTTTGAAGGAGCAAACACACAAAGAACTTGACTTTAGATGGTGCATAAGCTCTCCAAAGATACTCATGGCCCCATTGCAC
The DNA here is from genome assembly GCA_964058825.1 of Carex arenaria. Taxonomy (NCBI): domain Eukaryota; kingdom Viridiplantae; phylum Streptophyta; class Magnoliopsida; order Poales; family Cyperaceae; genus Carex; species Carex arenaria. The sequence continues at coordinate 115,166 of CAXKVW010000956.1, forward strand.
CCTACCTCCAGTCAGAAGAATATTATACAATGAAGCCGATGTGTAAACTCCCAAACTGTTCCATCGCCAGACTAGTGAATTTGGGCCATCTGCCAAGTCAGGAATTTCGTCCACTGCATGTGGTAAGACCATCTGCCACCTAGTGAGCATCTCCTTAACTGAGATCAGTTGCTTGATCGGCCGTGATTGACCATCTTTAATCGCCCTTAGTGGTTTCTGCAGTCCCCACGAATCATACCAGTAAGACACCAAGCTACCATCACCGATATGCCATACTGCAGACCAATGAAATAATGGTTTCAATTTGAGCAACTGATTCCAGAAAAAAGACCCACTAGCCATCCAGATCAAAGGACCCGAGTTATTAGACAAACATCTCAGATTTGTTGCAACCATAGCCCATAGCCCTTGTCTCTCAGAGTACAGCTTCCACCACCAGCGCATTAACAGACAAGTGTTTCGAACCAACAAATTTGGAAGACCCAAACCTCCATACTTCTTTGGCAAACAGCATATTTCCCAATTGAGGAGATGAATTCCTCTTCCTTGTCCCTCCATCTTTCCCCATAAGAAGTCTCTACACATTTGTTCAATTTTACCCACCACCCATTTAGGCACAGAGAACGAAGTCTCTACACATCTTTCCTTATTTTTCCTTATTCCTCACTTTCATATATCCTCTTCACCTCTAAATTCAAGCCAATTACAGTAAGATTTAACAGTGAATTATTCTTTAGAACTTCACCTCTAACTTATTGATGTGATGGAGGACAACAGATAGGAGATTTTGGCTTACCTCCTATCACTTTTGTGTAAAATATTTTCTAACATTTTTTTCTTAATGTAATTTTCCTTAATATTTGTAATTATTTAAAAAATGCAGATGATTGTTGGGGAGAATATAATCGAGATTATGAGGTACACAATCAATTTGCCTTTTTTTAATATTGAATTTCCTACTACCCCTGGTTTGCTGCTTCTTTTTATTCAAATTTGTCAAATTAGTTTACATCTTTTTTTTTTTTAAGTTATGTTGAAATGATGATTTTCTTCGTTTGTTTTTTTGGTAAATGCAGGGTTACCTTGTTCCCAAGAACTCAACATTTTCTTCAGATATAAAAGTTCTTGCTGATTATATGCATGCCAAGGGGCTCAAGTTAGAGATCTATAATGATGCAGGGTATGTTACCATGTTCCTTAAATATGTTATTTGACAAATTTAATTGTATTAAACATAAATTTCAAAATCTTTATTACATTTTACTATGATGGTTAGTACTAGACATGTACAAAAATAGTTTTATTTTACTACATAAATATTGTGATAATTCAAAATATAAACGTAATGGGTTAAACTATAATGAAAATTTATGATAGGTCGTTGACGTGTAGCAATACTATGCCAGGTTCACTTTATCATGGAGAGCTAGATGTCAAAATCTTTGCATCCTGAATATGTTATTTTTATTTTATTTTTCATCATAAACTCATTTTAATATTCATAATTTGTCAGCAAGTCTATTTTTTGTTTGTATTTCTTTATGGGGGGAGAAATATGACAATTGCAACAATGGCAATATAGAACCAAGATAATTTACTCGACAATTTAGGAGTTATTGCAGTAAATCAAGGTAACAAGATAATAACATGTTTTTTTAATATGAACATGGATTAATTCTGATATATTTTCACAATATAATTGCAAAAAATGATTCGCTTGGTGTTATTCAAGGAAATAAGGTTCAATCATACGATGGTTTAGATTAGTCATGATTTCTTTCTATATTTTAAATATCATTTAAGAAATTTTGAATGGATTGATAATTATTTGATCGTGTTTTCATTTCTTTTTATTTTTATATTATTTAAGGAATGTTATTTGTCATTTTGTCATTTTATTTGAGATTTTTATTATGAAAATGTTGAAAAGGTAAAAAAAAATATATCTGTCATTTAATGAATGTTCTTTACATGTAGATGTTATTTACAAAATATTATTTGTCATTTATTTTAATTTTTTTTTTACAAAAATATGTCATTTTGTATAAGATTTTTTTTATCTCTTATAATATATTTCTGTTGCAACGCACGGGCACGATACTAGTATATATATATATATATATATATATATATATATATATAGTATGGCTAAATTGCTTCCGGTAGCACTTCGACCAAAGTGCTACTGGGGTCATCTCTTACTATTTGATGTTCAAATAACATATCCAAACCGTTAGATGTTCAATCTATATTAAAATGTACTTGAAGACCAAATTTTACAATTTTTGGAATTTTTTTACTATTTATTAAACTGGTTTGAAAACTGCTGTTTTTATTAAATTTCTGGAGCATTGAAAACAGCGGTTTTCAAACCAGTTTAATAAATAGTAAAAAAATTCCAAAAAATGTAAATTTGGTCTCCAAGTACATTTTAATATAGATTAAACATCTAACGGTTTGAATTTGTTGTTTGAACATCAAATAGTAAGATATGACTCCAGTAGCACTTCGGTCGAAGTGCTACTGGAAGCAATTTAGCCACACTATATATATATATATATTGGACTTCGAAAATTGAAAAACCACTTGATTGCACGGGATCTCAGGAATAATTGATTTGATATTAGACAACCTCTATCTATATATATCTATATCTATATCTATATATATATATTCTTATTCATTAGCTAATGAAAAAAATCTTACCATATTTTTATTTTATCAAATAGTCATTGACACATTGATAAGATCCCGCTGTGTTGTGGGCCTTTGTTTTTTTAAACAAGCATTAGGCCCAATATATTAAAAAGAGAGAAGTTACTATATAAGAGAGTTTTAACTCAATCTACTTATCCCTGTAACTCATAAATTTTGTCCAGATAAGGTAGGTATTAGGTCTCAGTGACTCAACACTGCTTCATCAATGAAACCGGTGGGAATTTGTATCCTCTGAGACTGTGTTAACTCAAATTTTGAGTTTAGATTCGGACCGTCCTATTTAAATCTGTATTAATATTAAAAAATGCTGTGTATTATAGACTTGGATCAGATTGGTCCAAATTCTGATCGGATGGTCTGCAGCTAAACTCAAACAGTGCGCTAATGTAGTAGTGTTGTGGGCCTTTGTGAGCCGTGTCATTATCAAAAATATTATCTGGACACTAAACTCAAACAGTGCGCTAATGCAGTAGTGTTGTGGGCCTTTGTGAGCCGTGTCATTATCAAAAATATTATCTGGAGACTGGAGACCACCAATTCGGCTCGCTCAGATGCTCACCCAGGCAAGCCTAAAGAGGGAAATCTTGATCCGGGCATCACTGTCGGCTCCGGCGAAATCTCATTCGGCCAATTTCTCAGATAATAAGTGGCTGATAGCGATATTTTAGTTATGAAAATAAAATTAAGTACTAGATGATAATTGATACAAATAAAATAAATAATAAAAATGATGTGACTTGAGACTTCATTAAATTTTTTTGAAGGCGTTCAGACTTCATTAATTGATATATCTTTTTTGGCAAAATTGTTTTTATGCCACTCCAAAATATGAAAATTATAAAATTATCATCTCAAATTATAAAATTAGTTATTTGTCACTCTAAAATCATTAAATTTATGATTTTGCACAATTATACATCTAATTAAAAAATTATTCTAAAAAATATTATATAAAAAATGTATTTTGAAAGTTTCAAAATTACCCTTACTTTCGTCCTCTTCGCCTCTCTTTCACCCTTCCTCCGCCAGAGGCCCTCTTTTAGCTCCGCCATTAGCTCCTCCAAAATAATCTTTCCAACAATCAAAAGATCAGAGCTTTCTTTTGTTCCCCTCTACAGCTAGTCACCTCTCTCTCTCTCTCTAATGGCGGAGCTAAAGAGACCTACGCATGCGCAGCACCGAGCGCGACCGTGGGATCTTGATCTCAGGCGACCCAAAAACTGACTCAATCTTGTACTGTAATGGTCGATCCGTCGTGATCCGTAGTCTCATCAACCCACTCGAAGCCTTAGTCTATGGTGAGCACTCGCATCCCGTCACAGTGGCACGGTTCTCCCCGAACAGAGAGTGGGTAGCTTCAGTTCTGGTGCGAGGGCTGTGTTGGACCTCTAGCGGAGGAAGGGTGAAAAAGAGGCAAAGGGGACGAAGACGAGGGTAATTTTGGAACTTTCAAAATACATTTTTTATACAATACTTTTCAGAATAATTTTAATCAAATATGTATATTAGATGTATAATTGTGGCAATTTCATAAATTTAATGATTTTAGAGTGGCAAATAACTAATTTCATGTTTTGGGGTGGCAATTTCCTAATTTTCATATTTTGGAGTGGCATAAAAACAATAATTTACATATTTTGTGTTATAATTTACATGCTAGTATTAGCTGTTGTTGCATACATTAATTTTAGATAGTTTTACTATTTTTAAATCATTTACGTGATACATGTGAACTCAATCTGAAATATTTGTAAAATATATTAAAATTATAACATAAAAGGATCTTGTCTACTTTAGCTCCTAAACATGTTGTATTATGGTGGAGTTTCTCAGACTTGACTTTTGCATTTTTTTAAGATGAGTATTTGTATCACATCTCTCATTAATAGTCAGGGGTGAAAACTTAAAATCATATCTCTATATATATATATATATATATATATATTTTTTTTAAATACGGATAAGGATCAAATATCAGCTGAATACGGATAAGAATACGAGATATTTATTAAATAATATTAAAAAATTCTAAAGTTCATAATATTTATCTAATTATAATGGTGAATAACATATTTTTTTTCATAATATATATTAAAATACATGATACATATCAACTATTTGAATACAGATAATAATTGAAATGTAAAGTATCGATATCCACACAAATATTCGGATATAGGATATCCACATTAAATTTTTCGAATATAGATAGGATATTATCCATACAGTTTTCACCCCTACTCATTATACAACATTCTTATAAAAAAAAACTCTTTACTTTTAATTCTGATCTTATAATTTGTATTTAAATTACTTAAACATTGATTACAACTCGTTATTCATTCTTGATCGCAAGTATATGATATAAAATCAAATTAATAAGTAGGTCTGAACTCTGAAGTAATGCGAGGCCTCAACTTTGTTGTTTTTAGAATTAAAACTTTGCTAAGCACCGGCTGTCACTAGACCAGATTAGAGACAATCCAGCTTGTTTGTTTGGATTTGATGACTTGTTACTAAAAAACATCCAATAGTTATATTGGTCTGGTGGTAAAGGGGAGAGGGGGGTGTCCGATGCCCATCGGATCAAACTCGGTTCGATGGGTGGTTTCTACCGTCCGATTCACTTCAAGATCTGTGCGCACGGATATTAAAGCAAACAGCACGGAGATTAAAGTGATGCGCACAGATCTTGAAGTGGATCGGACAATAGAAACTACCCATCAAACCGAGTTTGGTCCGATGGACATCGGACACCCATCTCTCCCGTGGTAAAGGGCAATTGAAAGTCATCTTTTTATCTCAAGATAATTTTGCAGGATTGAAGTTATTACCAATGCCAGCAGAGAAACTAGCGCTGCGCAAGATCCATTTTCTTAACCAGACTGATAACACACCTGATGTAGATCGCTGTCCAAGATTTCCCAGTTTCGGATTAACAATAATAATCTACTCTTAGTTATATATTCCTTGTAAACTTCTTAATACGTACCATGCATACATTTAGCCAGTGTAATAAAATGCGGTCTATGCGGCCGTATATGCGTATGCGGTTACAATCCACATAGAAATCTGTATGCGATCCATATATGCGGTTCCGCATATGTGGTTCCGCATATGCGGCCTCATATTCGACCACATATTTGGCCTCATATTACTACCGCATATTCGGCCGCATATTTTATACAGCATATTCGGCAGCATAGTACTGCATATTACCGCATAGTACCGCATATTATTGCTTACTGGTTTATATATATGAATTATTATTTTAAAATCCGCATATATAAGTCCATATAAAAATCCGCATATATAGTCGCATACCGTATATGCAGTATGCGGTGACCTTCCGCATACCGCATAGAAACCCCATTTTATAACATTGCATTTAGCAATGCTGTGTCCGTACAAGATGAAAAACAACAGTGAACAAACAGGTAAAGAACCAATTTGTGGGGCCGCGGGGAAACACTTTTCGGGCAGGAGAGGCCAGAGAATATGTGAGCTGAACCTCAAAAAACCATCAGATCTTATCTACTAGTGTTCATTTCAGCTAAAGAGCCAGGAAGTATGGAAACAATATAATGATTATAGAACTCTGCAGTGACTATCTGGATGAAATTCTTATTGGAACAGAGCAATTCTGAACCGACAAGTTATTGATGTCTATACAGTGTAGCATTATTTTTTAGGCAAAATGATAAGTATAATAACAAGCAAGACATACAGGATTTCAATTTCACAAGCCTCTTGTCAAAGAACACACACTGTACAGCTTCAAATAACTGAACATCATTCAGGAAAAAAAAGGAAAATGAAATAAAAAGCAGCTTACTATACACTATACTCGATGCCAATCCCACAAGGACAATAAAAGCACCCTGTCGTTGCTCATTGTGTATACTGCACAATGAAATAACTCTTCTCCAACAAGAAATTTAGAAACAAAAAAAAAAAAACTCAAGTGCCAACAAAGTATCAACTCTCAACAAGCGAACCCAATCACCAAAATCAGAGTAAGAAAGAATCATAAAATCAAAATCTGCAAATCACTTCTTTCCAACAACTAGCCCCCAACCCCCACCCCACCACCCCCCCCCAAACTCCCTCTTATTTTTGTGGACCAGTAGTGAAGGTAGAAGACGATGGATTGCCACTTTTGCCTGTACCAGAAACCACATTTTCACTTATTCCAAAATCTATCATGCTTGATGCCAATCCCATATCACCAAGATTAGACATATAGACTGGTACTGGAAAATTTGGGGGTAGATTCGGCAATGGAGCTTCAAACTGCAACACGTGCATCGCTTGTCTAATACTAGGCCTTAGATTATAGTCCGGGTGTGTGCACCACAACCCAATAACCATCAACCTCTCCATTTCTTTCTCATCATACTTTCCATCTAATCTCTTGTCCACTGCTTCAAGAATTGTGCTTTTCCCGTATAATTCCCATACCCATGGGATCAACCTGACCTTGGTTTTTTCTTCTTTGGACTCTACTGGCCTCCTACCACAAGCGATTTCTAGTGCAACAACACCAAAACTATACACATCAGATTCTTTACTAGCTTTACCAGTAGTAAAGCACTCTGGTGCCAAGTAACCTAAAGTGCCAGCCAATACAGTAGTCTGAGCGGCACCACTGTGGTCCACTAGCTTTGCAAGACCAAAATCGCCTAACTTGGCATTAAATTCCGAATCAAGCATGACATTACTCGATTTAATATCTTGGTGCAGTATGCAACTGTCTGCCTCCTCATGGAGATAGAGTATAGCAGATGCTAACCCTAGTGCTATTCTAAATCTTACGGACCATGGTAACAACACCCCTTTGCCATACAAATGTGAGTCAAGGCTTCCATTAGGCATCAACTCATAAACAAGCAAGAGGTCCCCACGTTCATGGCACCAACCAACAAGTCGTACCAGGTTGCGATGCCTTAGCTGGCTGATAATTTTGACCTCAGAAATGTACTCCTTTTTCCCCTGTTGTGACCCCTTAGCGACTCTTTTGATAGCCACATCAAGTTTTAGACCTTTCAAAAACCCACGATAAACCCCTCCAAAACCGCCTTGACCCAGCTTGTTGGCCTCCGAAAAATACTTTGTTGCAACAGCTAATTCACCAAAATGAAGCCTTCTTGGACCTGTTTCTTTTTCAAACTCACCAGAAAGCTCGTCGTAATCCATGGCATCATCCTCTTCTTCATCTAAAAGTGGCTCTCTTCCTCCCTCTTCTAAGCTGTTTCTAACTTTCTTTTTCTTTCGTCCCAAAATAATCCAAGCCAAACAAGCACAAACCAGGATAAAAGCACCAGCAAGTGATGACAAAATAACCCAAAACATGAGACCCTTTGGTTCTATGGTGGAACTAAATTCCCAGTAACTGATCTCATGCAACTCAATAGAGGAACCAGTGGAGGCAGAGAAACCAATTGCAATGTTTTCTGGCAAATAGTCTCTCAAATCAATCTGGTACCATAGGTTGGCATCACCATAAAATGATGGGTTGTCATCATACGTTAAGAAAACACTTAAATTCTTTGCCTTTGCATCATAACTGATCCATGCATTACCTTTTCGACCATCCTTCATGCTACTATACCAATTTGTCGTTACTGCTGAACTGATAGAATTAACATCAACGCCGATATGATCTGGACTTGGGTCCCACCAATTTTGATAGGTATCAAATTCTATTGCAATGATTTTGTTTGATTGTTGATTGAAACCTGAGTTAGAATCAAATAGGCCAAGGTATCCTCCTGCCGAGTTGTTTGGGAGAATAGAAGGGTAAGGAGAGAGAAAGAAGGCCAAACCATCGCCATTGCTATAATCATTTGTGGCTTTTATGCGGAAGGAGAAATGGGTTGTGAAATGCGCAAGCCTACCTGCAATAATATTCATCTTAAACTCTTAGCTTCTCGGTGGACATGAAATTAATATCGACTAAGTAGATTCAACTAAAATGGTACTCATTGGACCCATTTTTTATGTGCTTCTTTTTGTAGTTCTATTATCATTTATATACTTTTCTAGCTTGGTGCTTTAATTTATTTAGCCGTGGTATGATTCGATTGGGCTTAATTGAAGCTCCAATAATCTTTTGACCCAAAATGAAAAAAAAAAAATGAAAAAAAACAAAGGCAAACGAAACATTAAAAGAAATCTTGTTAGTACTAGCAAGGAACTATACTAGTATTCATCTTTTCAAACTGACTGGTTTCGTCAAAAACCAGTGAGTGGTTATACGTGTCGCCTAACTCCAAGACATCTGTATTATCCAATAACTGAGTTGATGTTTTTACCATTGAACCAGTAAAGTACTGAAAAATGACATCAGCAACCACACAATACCAGTTGTTTTGCTCCAAAGAGGGACTGGCTGAGAGTAGACAGCACGGCCAGAGCTGCTTGTAATAGAAGAATCGAGTTCGTCTTTGGTCAATCGTATCGCCTTGTTGAAGAAGGCATCTCCCTGGAAGTCGATCATGTCTGGCGCGTTTGCTCCCATGGCCGAGAAATTAAATGCGAATGAGAAAGCAGTCGAGAGTGGTACAAGGGGTAATGTGGAGATGAGAAGGACGAGGAAGGAGAGGATGGAGGCAGAGGGTTGCGACCTTTGATTAAGGGAAGCCATTAATGGAGAGGTTAAGGTTGGATTTGTCGACTCTGAATGTGATCGGACAGGAGAGAGGTTTTACTTTGACACAATCTTCCTCGCCGATATGGACGGGCGGGAATAGGGATGAAACAGGAGGGGACCCTGCACGAACGGATCAGATTCAGATCTGAAACGGCTTTGACCGATAATATTTGTCTTGCAAAGTTGACTTGGGTTGGCTACCTTTTGCGTGTATGCCATGACACGACTGCTTTTAGAAAGTGGCTCCTTAGATATCTTTTATAATATTTTACTCTTATTGATGCACATTTATTCAGAGTAGAACTAGTGTTCACTCATCAAAGTCTTTAATTACTTCAAAATCTATCAAATTGAAATTAAATAATAAATTTTAAATTTATAAATTTATAAATTAATTTAGTATAAAATCAAATTCTTTGATGAACATAACTTCAAACTTATTGAAATTCTTTCAAACTATGATTTCAATGATTGAAATCAATCCACTTCACAAGCGATGTATTTACGTATCAAATTTATAAATTTATGCTAGAATTAACTTATAAATTTTATTTTACCATTACTCTACACTAAATTAATTAGAAAATTTATAAATTTAATATGTAAATATATTACTTGTGAAGTAGATCGATTTCAATAATTTAAATTTGTTATTTAAAACTAATTATATAAGTTCTTAAAGTAAGCTCACAAGCAACTTACTGAGTTTAAAATTATCCTAGTTCTACTAGTTCTACTCATATAACATCACCATAAACAATGTTTTCAAATGCCACTTTTAAAGATATAAAAGAATATATTATGAAGCAGAACTAGGGTTTTCTTAAGTTCAACTAGCATCTTTGTGAACTCAACTTTACAAACTTATTAAAATAACTTCAAATAACGAATATGAATCATTGAACTTATCTACCTTACAAGTGATGTATTTGCAATTTTGCACGCAAACAAATTAAACTTTTAAATTATTTAGTATAAAATCAAATGGTAGACTTGTAAATTAATTTTAATGCATTAATTTTTTTAATATTTTTTTAGCACTTAGACAATAGAAAATTAATTCGAAATTTTAAAATTTTCACACATACACATCACTCGTAAGTTGAACGGGTTTGAACAATTCAAATTTGTTTGAAGTCAATCCAAACGTAAAAATATATTAAATGTTTAATCTCACAAATGTAGATTAAACTGCAATAAATAAAGATAGTTTGAAAGTAATCAAGAAACAATTACTAAAATTGTCGATAGAAAAATATTACTTTCTATAATTATGTGAATAGATATGCCCGTAGACTGTGTAGCGATATACTTATAAATTTACTTTTTACTTTCGATCTTATTTGAGTTAATTTAAAAAACTATTATTAAAATTGTCAAATAATTGAAGAAATAATTACTCTCCTAATAAATAACAACACGTAAATTGACAGAGTAGAATTCTCAAAATTTAGGCTCGCAAAATTTCCAAAGAGTAAATAGAGAAACCAAAATTACTACTGGCAAGGCCTACTGAGTCCCTATTCACATACCTCCATCCACAAAAATCAACCAAATAACATAACAGAAAAACAAAAGGTCATGTCTAGTTCATTGCATTCCTTCACTAGAACATCGAAAGCATTTAAGCTTCTAAGACAAAAAAGACATTCCTAAACTTCAGTCTTCTGAGAAATTTCCTCAGGAGGAGGTTGAATGAACTTTGTAACTGGCTTAGAGAGCAAGTCAGTATATTGCTGGTATGGCGACAAGGTAAATCTAGTCTCTGTCCAAAAATCAGGTGTGAGGAACCCATATGTCTTCATCAGGCAGTCAAATGTTGCCTGAAAAACAAAAGAAAGCAATTTAAATAATAAGTTAGCAGATAAACAAAGAGATTTCACACTACCCGACCATGGATATTAAAAAGCACCAACAAACTACATGTAGGACTCTTGAAAAATTTAATTCATAGAATTTGGAGAAACAATACAAAAAACAAGCATTAGTAAGAACTGCATCTCTCTTGGATGAATAAATTAGTCATTATAACAAGGGTTCATGCTTTGCTCCAAATCTCCATTTTCAAAGTTTTCAGACAGCTAATCCAAACAGCTCAATTAATACACATACAATTATAACAGATGTCTCCTTATCAAAACCAAAAGATTGTAAAAAAAATCTAAAAATAAAACTTCCTACAATATATTCAAATATGTATATCAAATTGAGTGAATCCACGGTTTGAATTCAGATAGTGATTTGGGATAAGATATGGAATCACCTGTGCTTCGCACATTTTAGCCCAACCCACTATAATAAGCCCAATTTCATATCAACAAGAAGGCCAATCCTCGAATTGCTTGCAAATTGAATACAATAAAGAAAGTAAAACCTAGTAAGAATTTATGAGAAAACTAAAAAGAGCATTTGAATTTTATTCCCATGCTCAGGAAATCCAATTAGTTAAACAGCTAAAGACATGACCAACTAAGAAACACATCTGTAATAAAATACTAATTAAATAATAGAAGATTAGAATTTGAACCTTGACAAAGTTTCCAAGGGTCTTGGTAGAACCACGAGAAGAGGTGAACACATCCTCAATACCGGCAAATTGGAGCACCTTCTTGGGCACACGAGCTGCCACAATTCCAGCACCACGTGGGGCTGGCACCATACGCACAGTGACAGACCCGCACTTGCCAGTGACCTTGCATGGAACGGTGTGGGGTTCTCCAATCTTGTTACCCCAGTAACCCCTCCTGACAGGAACAACTGAAAGCTTGGCAAGGATGATCGCACCTCGAATAGCAGTAGCTACTTCCTTTGCGCACTTGACTCCGAGGCCCACATGGCCATTGCCATCACCAACCACTACAAAGGCCTTAAAACGAGTTCTCTGACCAGCACGGGTCTGCTTCTGCACTGGGGTGATCTTCATCACCTGTGTACAAAAGGAGTATTTTCCAACAAGTAAGACAAAGGTGATGGAAAAACTAAATGGCAATATATCTGCTAAAAGGCCATAAGCAATATGGATAAACAAAATGCAGGCTTATCAACAAAAAATTTCATCAGCCTACTATTTTTTTAAGGTTAGTGGGCTTCTACTAACAATTCCATTGATAAAAAAACATAGTTACAATGAGTCAAATAACCCTAATTTCTAGATCTACTATTTTATTCTCACAAAATCCTCTTAAGTACTCTAGTCCTACTTATATACACTCTTAATTATTCTATTACCTTAATCTCCATCTATCTCCACCATCAGCCTACTATTGTACATTAATGATTTTGAAGGTGACTCTTAAATATGTAATTGACCATTATTTCATATTGCCGGAATTTCATTGATTTGCAGATGAAACTTTATTACTGCCACACAATATTCAGAATTCAAATCAACAACACCTGGAATCTTAACCCAGTTATTGTCCTTGATACAGTACAAGTGTTTAACATTGTTGAACACCATGACTAAATACACCTGTAAAACCTCAGAAATTAATCTCAAAATTCACAACTTCATTTTTACCTTTCCAGAAAGAAGCATCAAATAATATAATGTAAACAAATATTACTCTCTTAAAAATCATGCAATACACAAGATGTCCATCACAAAAAGATAAAGGACGAAACGAGCAGGTCAATTCAGGATTGTAAGATCGTTTGGTCTGTTAAAATTGAGATTGATTCGTTGACACTACCTCATCTTTCAATTCTTTAGTAAGGTGCTCCACGATTTGATGCTCCTTGACTGGAAGAGAGTGCAGATAGATCTGCTCCATGGAGGTGATGTGACCCGCCGCGACGAGACGGCCGAGCTTAGTCACTGGGACCCATTTATTCTCCTCCGTCCTGTTGCCACGTCGCCCACCGCGCCTATCACCCCGGCCGCCACGGCCGCCGCGCCCTCCGCGACCACCCTCTCCGTCTCCACGGCCTCCGAAACCACGTCCGAAACCGCCTCTGTCAGCCATGCTATCTCTTTCTTAGATTAGGGTTTTCGATGGGGAAGAGAGAAATGCGCCGCCGCAGCAGAGAATGCCAGGAGACTGTAGACGAAAGACGAAAATCGGAGGTTGCCGAATGTATATTTGATGGGAGGAGCTAGCTAGGGTTTAAGGGATGGAACTATTAGTCTCAGTCTCGGCTATTTGGAGGCCTGTATCAGTATTCAGTAGTTACTTTTGGGCCTTTGGGCCTTTTGGGGAATTTGGAAACTGTTGAGAGAAATCAATTTGGGTTTCGAGTTTCCTCGCTTCGTCGTTATAAAATTCGATCAGATATATGCAGTCCGCTTGAGTGGAATCCGTAACTACCTGACTGGGAACAGTTAGCGCAAGATCTCAGCCGAGGGATTAAAATTCGGTGTCAATTTATATATGGGGCCGTTTTGAGATTCGTGTCAAGAATTGACGATTCAGATCTAATTATACTCAGCTATGTATTGCACTGCGATGCGATTTGTTTGAGTGAGGCTGCAATATTAAATATAAATTGTCAACTATGTTCATCAAATTTAGGAAATTTTAAATCTACCCAAAACGACTATTTAATAACCGGTTTTTAATTTTTATTATAAAACAGTGTCAACTATGTTTATCAAATCTAGGAAATTTTAAATCTATCCAAAACGACTATTTAATAGCCGGTTTTTAATTTTTATTAGAAAACAGCGGTTAAATAGCCGGTTCCTAATATTTATTAGAAACCAGTTATTAAGTGGTCAGTTCCTATTTTTTAATAGAAAATGGCTAAATAGCCAGTTTCTAATAAAAAAAAAAAAATTTACACCAGAACACTTGAAAGATAATATTCTAATCAGATTAGTTAATAAAAGTTTAAATGCTACAATCCAATTTGTATGGGCAGTTGGGACTCAGTTCATGCTCTGCAACCCAATTTCTTTCGTTGGTTTTCTGTTAGCTTTGTGGCGCTTCTTCTTCAAGCAAATAACGTATCCTAAGATTTTGTAACAGTGCATGTTATAACAATACCAGTACAACACACTGAGCTCAGCACAATATATATAATACTTGCTAAGCTTTTGTATTCAATAAGCACTTGTAAAAGAAATGAAACAAAAGTTTAAATTAAAAATTAATAAAAGAACTACATTATGGAACAAATACTCAAACTAACAATATGAACTATGGTAATGTAGAAGTTCTGGTATAGGTCATGAAAATTACGTTTTAATACTCGAGTTTTTAGTCAATCTTTAACATAAAACAGATACGAGGAGTTTTTCTTAAGACAGTTCTTTGGCCGCCACTATATAGAATATGCAAGAAATGTGCCTTCTGGTCTTCCCTTCATCAAATGAAGCAAATATAATCCTGATTTATTACATAATTAGGTTTGCATTATCTTTCAAATATTGCTCATAATTTGGATACTGATGCTTTTATGGTAGTCAGCCCCTGATCTTTCTTATTGTTCTTTTAGCAAAGTTACTTTGTGTAATATTCCTTCATGAAGTTTGGAGTTATGGCTCTAGCATCTTTGAGGGTCAATGCAAATGCTTGCACAAAATTAAAATGGGGTAAAGTAATAAATATTTTTGGTGTCAAGAATCAGCTCAAGCACTGTAATGCTCACTTGGAGGCTTATACTCTTTTGGATTGATAAATTATTTTTTGTTTTGTTTTGAATCTTATAATAGTTTTGGTAGTCTTGTATTGTAGCAATAGAATGTAATAGAACATTTTAGCATTTACAATCAAAATTGCAACTGTATTGTTTATTGACCAATCTGATTAGAATATTATCTTTCAAGTGTCCCGGTGTACAAAAAAATTTATTAGAAACTGGCTATTTAATAGCCGTTTTCAATTAAAAATAGAAACCGGTCACTTAATAGCCGGTTTCTAATAAATGTTAGGAACCGGCTATCTAACCGCCGTTTTCTAATAAAAATTAGAAACCGGCTATTAAACAGTCGTTTTGGATATATTTAAAATTTCCTAAGTTTGGTGGACATAGTTGGCAATCTGTGTATGGCCTATGTTGATATGTATTATAATTTTTTTAGTTCAAATAGTCGATCTAAACCGTTCAACGTGATTTCCATATAAAAAATAATGCAAAATTTAAAATATATAAAATTAGATTTACTTGAGTGTAAATGGATAAAACATGGACGGATACAAATTAAACTGTATTTTTATCTGTCGTAATTTTTCAAATATAGATCAGATATTAAACAAATATGAATAATGATGAAATTGGACATATACGAATACTGATATGATTGATTAACAATATCGTGCATTCTAAAAGTCACAGTGTATTGTGTTTGTGCTGACGTTTTTAATTGATTTAGGCCTTCTCTTAAAAATCATCAAAACTCGCAGATAAACAAACGTATATAAGAAATACTACCTAGGCCTCATTTTCTTCATTATTTAGGCCTCTTTATATGTGCATAAATTTATACTTGCTAAATCATACATATACGACAAATGTTATGTAAAATATTATCCTATAATGTGATTACCGTGTACTGTGCATATCACTTTATTCTTTAATTAATGTAGACGATATTTCTAACTGTATGATTGCTAATTTTTAGTTTTTTACATATGAGCTCTAAAAATATGTAGGGTACAGAACTAGAAAATTTTGATAGGGTGTTGAAATTTAAAATTTACAGTGTGGAAGATGAAAATTATTACAAAATAGAGCTCTAATCACTAAATTACAAGTAAATATTTGATATTTTATGAAGTGGTTGAACTATATAAAAGGTTTTAAAAATAAATAAATCTCAATTAAATTTAAATATACATAATTAAATTATAAAATCACATAGATGGCTTAGCTAACTTTGACGAGCTTTAGATTTGTCCTTGAAAATATGTCTTTTACATGTGCTGAATTTATACATTCTGAACGAAGTGCAAACCATAAATATACATATACATATACATATAAATTCATCTAAAATAAATTTATAGCGTGTTGCGTGGATCAACTGATATTTTGAATCAATTCAGGCATCATTTTTTATCTTAAAAATTACCCAAATTGATATATAAATAATTACTAATGTCTTCTATATTTGTATTAAATCAAAGTAAACTAACTAATATTGTGCATAAATTTCTTATCAAATTTATTTACAGTGGGTTAGATGTGTCTGTTGATATTGTTAATTAATTTATACCGCGTCAATCATGATCATACGAACTCTATATTATATGTTTTGTACATGAATAAATGAATGCTTGCTAAATCAAACAAATAGAATAAATATTGTACATAAATTTTCGTTAGAATAAATACATAAACCTGCATAGGTCAAACAGAATAAAAGTAAACTGACTCTCACTCTTGAGAAGCACAAGCACAGGGCAGGTGGGACCAGTATCCTCTGCGGAGTTTCCCCCCTGCGGAGCTGATCGGACGGTCCATATTTAATCTCAGTCGGTGAGTGCTCGGATGATGGAGGGGGCAGTATTAATTTTGCTTTAAAATTCGTGCTAAAATCTTATTTCGTCCGTCCGATAAAAAAAGAACGAACCAGATTAAAAGAACCGCACAGCTCCGCAAGTAAAAACTCCGCAGAGGATGCGATATCAGGGCAGGTGTAGGAGTTTAGACACAAGATGCATATGTCTAATGTGATCTAAGCGCTAACGTATTAAGGACAAAATACCAAACAGTAAACACTACCCCATAGCCGCCACAGAAAACCCAAGCGGCGGCTCGGGGCATCACAGTTAGACACTGACACCGGGCTCCATGCGAAGCGAAAATCTTTATTCCGGCTCTTCCCAAGCAGAAATGCCATCGCTGTCCAGGTTCAACGAATCCATCACACAAAAGAAAAGATTCTCTCAATCCTCTAAAAATATAACCAGGGCCCGCCGGGCAACAGAGCACAGATATTACCCGTGCAACTGGATCACAGCAAAACGATGTTCCTAGCAGGTGGTCGAAGGCTAAAGCCTGATTAAACAAAGGGGTAATCAGAAACAGATAGCTGACCTCTGGGTCCCAGTTTTCCTTGGTACATATACAATATTAACTTAATATTTAAGCCAGGTGCAGATAGACTGATTGGACGGGACCGTTCTCACTTTATTTGACTGATATGCTGGAGAGCAGTCCACTTGCGTAGCCATTTTTATTATATTTTTTTGCCCAGCCACTTGCGTAGCCATTTTGGCTGCACTTGCCTCTGGCTAAAAGGTTCGAAAATTTCGACCTTCTTTTGTTTTCCCTGAAAAGAGAAGTTTAAAAAAAAAAAAAAAACTTTTTGCGCATATGTCCGTTCAAGAAAATAAATATATTTTCTCATGTCTGTTCAAACAAATAAAAACACGCAACCAGTTTGTATAAAATCTTTTCTAGCTCTAATAACTTTTATTTGCCAATTAATATAATAAATTATTATTTTTCTTATGTAGTTCTTTAATTTAGTAGATTTTAATCACTAGTTATAAATTATACCGGAACTAAATTCAATTAAATTTATCATAAAATTACACTAACTATTATTTAACTGCACAAAATTATATCAATAGAATCTATAGATGCAAATATTTTCTTAGCTTTATTTTGGTACAATAGTACAATACTATATGTGATAGTTCTTTTCTTTAAATTATAATTAGATTTGTCTGGTGCTATTGAAAATCTACAAATGTAGATGCTTTCGATTGCAAAGTTAAAAATTTTCAGTGCCAAAAGAATGAGCATGGTCCATTTCTGAGTTTAAAAGAGATATTGAAGTATTAACATATATGATAACAACTTAAAACTTTATTGCTTCTCCATTTATTACTTTTGTTTAAATTCTAAAGTTAAATTTGTAGTTGATTGTGAATTGATCTTGCTTGTATGTACTCTAGCTTTATACTTCTTCAAAATTATTTTGAAGAATGAATTAAAAGAGAATGAGTCAAAGAATAATTTGGTTGGCTTACTGGTAGAGATTCTTTTTACATTGCTGTTGATGTCTTAGATTGATATCGTGTTTGACATTTATACATTTATTTACCAATTTCAATGCAATCACCTCTGTTAATTCGGGAATAAAATTAATTGCACAAGTCAGATAACTCGTCTACGTTTCATGTTCATCGAAATATTCAATGAAATATCATGTTTTCGAGGTTCTCCGTGCAAAAAGACGAGTTTATTTCTCTATTCTGCAATTAAATAAATAAAGTTTTTTAAAGAATAAAACACACGACAGAGGACCAGAGGCGTAAAGTTAAATATCCCGATTCCCGGTTGTAAGTGTCACAAACCAAAATCCAAAATCTCATCTCTCACCTCTCACCTCGCGCACACACGCTCACTGATCCCAGCATATACATCGAGCAGCCTTCTTTCTTCTCTCCGCCGCTCCTTTTTGTGTGCGGTCTCTTTCTCTCCTATTAGCTTGCTGACATGGCGGCAGCTTCGGCGACACCTGCCGTGATGAAGACGGGGGTGGTCGGAGACCAGAAGGTTTCAACGAGCAGGTTCTTTGGGATGCGGCGTGAACCAGTTCACAGATCGCTCCGGTCACTGCCTCTCGGGCCGTTGGACGGCTCTTCTCGCGCTATACGCGCCACCTCAACCCCCGCGGTACCATCATAGAACTACTTTTGCAATTTGTTTAACTTAGATTGCTCGAATTGAGTGATTGCTTGTTTGCATCTGTAATCCTCTTTCATATAATTTATGCGCTTTGGAGTTTCATATTACGACGCAAAAATATGTACGAACTTTGGCGCGTGATTAGCAGTACAGACATGCATTTGTACAGTATATATGCCGGGCAAATCGGATTCAATTTGGTACATTTTCTGTGAAATTATGCCTCATTTTTGTCCAAAAGACAGGATTTTTAGTGCATTGCAGTGCTGTGAAATGCCGAAAACATGCATGTTCAGGATTAATAACATTAAATTCAATTTTAAGAAGTTGTTTTTTATGTACTCAATCAAACGTGTGTCCATTTTGAAAGTCATAATAAATTGAAGCTTATTTTTGACAAATATCAAGTTTCTGGAAAATCAACTCACTTTATTTGACCACTTAGTTTGGGAGACTCTTTAAAAGAAAATTACTGATAAAATAGGATCAGCATTTTACTAAGTTTTAATTTAAATTCTCAGTTTTTTCTCTTACTGGTAAAATAGGATCAGCATTTTACTTTTGTTCTTTTCAGTAGTAGATTTTTAGACTGCTTTTTTATGTTGAGTGGCAAATATGTACCTGAACTTCAATTTCAATAAATATGCCTAAGGGCTTTCCCTCAAAAAAAAAGAAAGTTTGGCACACTCTCCCTGCTTAAGTTCCTCATCCTGCTAAACTATTTTTGACAGAGATTTTGACATAGCTGGCCTGGTCATGTATATTGAATTCAATCAAATTATTGAAGTGAGCAATCGTTTTTCAATGATCTTTAGTTCTCTTTTCACTTTTACTCGGTAGTAAATTTTGGGGCATCTGTTAGTTTGCCAACATTTTAACACGTTAATAGCTATTTTCCATGTGCAGACTACACAACCAGGCGAAATTGAAGTTAAGCGGAGCAAGGTTGAAATTATCAAAGAGCATAGCAACTTCCTTCGCTATCCCCTAAATGAAGAACTTGAAACAGAGGCCCCGAACATTAATGAAGCTGCCACACAACTAATAAAGTTTCACGGCAGCTACCAACAAACCAACCGTGAAGAACGGGGCAAAAAATCATACAGCTTCATGCTTCGCACCAAAAACCCTTGCGGAAAAGTGCCCAATCAGCTCTACCTTGCTATGGACTCGCTAGCTGACCAGTTCGGCATTGGTACACTGCGGCTGACGACTCGTCAGACCTTTCAGCTCCATGGGATTTTGAAAAAGAATCTCAAGACAGTACTTAGCACGATAATAAAAAACATGGGCTCGACACTTGGTGCGTGCGGTGATTTGAACAGAAATGTACTGGCACCAGCAGCCCCTTATAATTCTACTAAAGAATACGTATTCGCACAGGAGACGGCAGATAATATAGCGGCTCTATTGACACCTCAGTCTGGTGCATATTATGATGTGTGGGTTGATGGAGAGACGATCATGTCGGCTGAGCCACCAGAAGTGGTTAAGGCACGAGAGGATAATTCACATGGGACAAACTTTCCTGACTCGCCGGAACCGATATATGGCACCCAGTTTCTACCTAGGAAGTTCAAAATTGCTGTGACAGTACCAACTGACAACTCAGTTGACTTGCTGACAAATGATATTGGTGTGGTGGTTGTTTCTGATAGCAATGGGGAACCCCAGGGGTTTAACATATATGTGAGTAAAGAATCTTAATTTTTGTTAATGCTTTTGTTAATACTTGCTTGAACTATTCTATATCATTCTATTTTTTTTTTGCTTATTGTATGTTATCCAAGAATTTTTGTTAAAAATAGATACTACTGTACTGTATCAAAATATAGCATACCAACCACTGCATGGACCATGCAGGTACATGTATGCACAATTTCCAGTATCTCTTATAGCAAAGCGACTGATGATATATGCATGCAAGTTATCCTGCAATCAGTCAAACAGCCTTCTCAATTTTTCTTGCATTGAGCTGACTTTTTTAATTTAGCACATATTTTTTTCTCTAATTTGATTTGTCCTCAATATGTTTTGTAGGTTGGAGGTGGCATGGGGAGAACTCATCGGGTGGAAGCAACCTTTCCCCGGCTGGCTGAGCCACTAGGCTATGTCCCTAAAGAAGATATATTATATGCTATAAAAGCTATTGTTGTCACTCAAAGAGAAAACGGGAGAAGAGATGACCGCAGGTATAGTAGGATGAAATATTTGGTTGATAAGTGGGGAATTGATAAGTTTAGAAGTGTGGTTGAGCAGTACTATGGGAAGAAATTAGAGGCTTTTCGTGAGTTGCCTGAGTGGGAGTTCAAGAGTTATCTTGGCTGGCAAGAGCAGGTACCTGTGATCTTTTGTTTTATTTTCATATTTTCCTGTTTAAATCTATGTTTCTATTTATCAGGATTCTGCTAAAAACTTGACTGGGTTTTGTGCCAAAAAAAGGAAAAAAGAATGTTAAAGGAACCCTTAAAAAAGTTGGATAGTTGTATGTAGTTGAAAATACTTTCAGAAGCTATGTTAAGAATATTCCTAACCAATTTATAAGAATTGCTTGTGTATCTTCCTTTTCAAAGTTCACAATCTAATTTAAGTTTCTTTTCAGGGTGATGGAAAACTGTTCTGTGGCATACATATTGACAGCGGTCGTATCGGAGGCATTGCTAAGAAAACATTAAGGGACATAATTGAGAAGTATGGATTAAATGTTCGGCTCACCCCAAACCAAAACATAATGTTGATAGACGTTGAACCTTCATGGAAAGATTCCATTGCTAATTCACTTGCCCAAGCAGGATTATTGGTAAAGAAAATAATGATATCTTCCATTTAAATATCAAATTATTTTTGGTAATGCAGTGTAGTAAGAGGTACTTTAGAGGTGGAAATATTGGCCCCACATTTTTATACCCGCTTTTTGGTCAGATCCCATGGCTGGCAGGTTGATGCTTGACCTGATTCATTTGCCAGTATAAGAAGCCAAGCCATATTTTACTAAACTTTGTTCAAAAAATGTAAAAGACATAAACCAATGATTTATCTCATGGCCTGCTGGTGGGGGTTTGTACAGTAATTTTCTTTTCAACAGTAGAAAATGGTGTTTCTGAAGCCTACCACTTGACTATTCTTATCTATCTTGTATTTAACTTTTGATTCCAGACTTTTATCTTGTGGTCCTTATCACACTTTTTACAATAATTGCTAAATTTGATGATAATTTTTTGGCAATTATTTAGGAGCCTGAGGATATAGACCCTCTCAATTTAACTGCCATGGCTTGTCCAGCTTTTCCACTATGCCCACTTGCTATAACTGAAGCTGAAAGAGGGATCCCTGGTATTCTGAAACGAGTCAGAGCTGTTCTTGATAAGGTACTTAGTTATCCTAGTGCAAATGCACGATCCATCGTTATATTACATGAAGTAGCAGTATGTTCCATATTTTAAAAGGTGGTATTGTCAGGTAGAGCTTGGTTGATTATTGATATTTTTTTTTTCTCCTTTGGTTCAGCATGGAATAAATGGTGATGAGTCCCTGGTAGTAAGAGTCACTGGATGCCCCAATGGTTGTGCTAGACCTTACATGGCCGAGCTTGGTTTTGTTGGAGATGGCCCAAATAGCTACCAGGTATTTGGTTCTACTTTTGTTGCACTTCTATAGATACATGCTTAGGTTCAATTAAACTTTATATTCTTCTTGGTCTGATTTTAAATAAGATTTCTTTAATTGACAATAGATCTGGCTTGGGGGGACACCAAACCAAACTGTTCTTGCGAGATGCTTCATGAATAAAGTTAAGATCCAGGAGTTGGAGAAGGTTTTGGAACCTTTATTTTACAATTGGAATATTAGCCGCCTGCCAAGTGAATCTTTTGGCAGCTTCTGTAACCGGATGGTATGTTGTAAATTTCTGCATTTAGCCTTCTTTTTCACCCAATTGCTTGATCTATTTATTTGATAGAAATTTTGCCACAATTTTTGCTGGCCCAAGTTGTCCTCAGTTTCTCTTAAAAATGTCAGTTGCTCTCAGTTACATGGGTTTCTACTGGTATCAGTATTGACCTGTGTGTGACATAATGTGCCAGAAAGCAAAAATATGAGCCTACATATGACCAATTGAATCATGAAAAATGACACAAAATCAATTAATTACTAACAAGTAAAAATCAATGACAATAGGAAAGTAATTCTGACAGTACTGGTAGGGGTACTTGTTAATCTTATTGCGGCATTTTTTTTTTACTTGAGAGTTATTTTTCCTTCATATTTCAATATTTTTACTGTGAAGGTGATTACTGATGAGTATTCTGTTCATTTTCCCAGGGATTTGATCAGTTGGAAGGTTTGGTAAACAAATGGGATGGTTTGGTGGAACCTTCTACAGTCGCATAACTGATGCCTATGTACAGTTTTGCCACTTCAAAAATAAACCGAAAAGTGAATCAACAGTTCGCAGTTTGTGTTATAATTGTAAGCTGAGAAGTTTAGTTGGTCTTCTCCTTTTTTGTCAGTATGGAAAGTATTACCTTTTAAAATTTGCTATTTATTCTGTTTGCAAACAAAAAGATCGCCTTAAACCTGAGGATTAATTAAGTGAATAAATGGCCGATCTTTTTCAGTATTGTTCCTTGTAGCATTATCCTGTTCTTTACTTTTCGCGCAAATGTTTTGTTTTCAATTTCTCGGATTTGTTTCTAAAAGAAATCCCAGCGAAATTATTAAGAGTAAATAAATTAACACATGGCTATTGTCGGAGAGATGTCTAGCTGTTTACAACACAGACCAACTGCATATGCGCATTCTTTGATGCAATTTGTTATCGTAGATTCTTAAATTAGGGTCCAAACTAAAAAAATGTTGAATAGAGTATTTATTTTTGTTTCGAGTTTGGGAAATAGTACATTGGGTATTATGCGACATAAAATTTTCTGCTAAATTGAAGGATGATATCAGTCGTGTTAAGTTTTTGAGTGATATTTTAATCAATTCAATGCAATTTGACTTGTAATTTCAAATAGATGGTTTTTATATTTTACTTGCTAAATTTGACTAAAATGATTAATACGTTGCTTTATTTTCTTCACTTTTTTTGTGTTGTTTTGAAACCAATACGTTGCTTTATTTTCCTTGTGTGTTATTTTGAAACAACCAATATAAAATCCACCCGACGTGCGGCCTCTCTGTTGCTTTTAAAATAACTTTATATTTTTTTAAACTTTGTCAGAGATTTAAATACCTTTATTTATTATACTTCTATATGTTTTTATTTTTAAAATTTTAGTGACTTCAAATTTAAAATTGAAATGTTAAAATAAAATTATTAAATGCCTTTACATTGTATTCTCTATGTGGACGTAAAAGATTATTTGTATAACAATATTAATATTTTAATATATCAAATAATAAATTATTTTTAATAAGGTTAAATTTGTTTAAAATCAGTGGGCAAGTAGCCTACTGACAGATGTATTAATCAAATTAAAAAGTATTTACAGCCCACTCAGTGAGTATTTTTTTATAAGGTTAATTGCTCATGTGTATTTAGTGTTTTTAGATTTTGGGTTAAAGAATTTTTTGTGTTTTTAGGATTTTTAGGTTGTGGGTTTTAGGGCCAAATCTCAACTCAACTCACTGTGTTTTTAGCGTTTTTGGAGTTTCGGATCAGTTCAGATTCCAGGGTGTGAAATTGTCGAGCCGGAAAAACAACCGGTCGAGTTTTTTTGAAACAGTAATTTCACTGTACCTGCAGTTTCACACTCTGATCCAACATCCAAACTCTAGACTCGAAACCCTAAAAAACACTATTAATAAATTCTAAGAGTATCTGCATCTCTGAAACTCTTGGAGGTTCAAAACTATCTTGGTAGTTTCTAGACCAGTTTTAGAGATGTAGATGGATTTCATATTTAGCAATTTTGTTCAATAGTTTCTAAATATGAAACTGTTTCAAAATTCTGACGCGGCAAAATAATCAACCCGTATTCGCTCAATTTTTAATATTGTTTTAATTAAACGCTAATGTGGCAATTAAAAAATTCTAATTTTAATTTCAGGAATATAGAGATTTAGAAATTCAGAGAGTCTAATTTTTTTTAAATTCTGTTAATAGTTATTTAGAAACTCTAAGAGTTTCAGGAATACAGATGCTTTAAGAACCCTTAAAATCCAAAACCTAAAAAACAAAACCAATCACGTATAATGAGTTGAGATCTAACCCTAAACTTGAAACCCTAAAAACACTAAAAATCTTGTAACACAAAATAAATAAAAAAATCCTAAAAACACTAATAACCTGAAAATTACGAATAGTATGTTTGATTTCAGAGACACTAAAAACACTTGAAAAGTTATGATAAAATATCTACTCTATACATTGGGCCTGCAAGTCTTTATTTGGTTAGGTTTGGTTTCAGAAATTAAACTAAAATAAATAAAATAATGAAAATAATGGTTGGGCCTTGGTGTAGAAAAAGTTGTTGGAATTGATATTTGATATATTAGAATAATGTGTTTTGTTATTGATTGACATAAAGTGAGAAAAAACAACTTAAACCATTAATTATTTGCAAAAATGGAATTCACACACACATGGCTAATATCAAAACTTTTGTTCCAGAGCCGTGGTGCAACAAATTGGTTTTTTAATTTTCAAAGTTCAAACGGTCGATCCGATTGTTAGATGTGATCACTTTATTAAAATGTACTTGAAGACCAAATTATATATTTTTTGGAATTTTTTTTATTATTAATTAAGTCAGTTTTAAAATCGCTGATTTTAATAAACAATGAAAAATTTCTAGATCATTGAAAACAACAATTTTAAAACTAGCTTAATAAATAGTAAACAAATTTAAAAAATGTAAAATTTAGTCTCCAAGCACATTTTATTATAGATTGAATGTTCAATGGTTTGGATCGGCTGTTTGGACTTCTCTCTCATATCTTCATTTTTCAAATTTCAAATAGTCTGTTAAAACATTCCAACATGATCTTCATATTAAAATGGGCTTGGAGACAAAATTTTACATTTTTTTTGAAATTTTTTACTATTTTTTATAATTTTTAAAAATCAGCGTTTTTCTGTTTTTTCTTCTTCTTCTGATTTTTGTATTTAATAAAAAATTGTTATTTAAAAAATTCTATAAAAAATAGTAAAAAATTTCCGAAAAATGTAAATTTGATTTCCAAGCACATCATGTTGGAATTAACGAATCGACTATTTGAACTTTAAAAATGAAAAATATGAGCGGAAAGTAATACATCCTCTTTAATTCACAGCGCAAGTTAGCCCATCTCTCTGTCATATAGGGGAGGGTTCCAATACCTCTATATCAAGAGTATCAAATCTGCCTGAAAGTTGGATTGAAGTAGTGTTTTGAAAAAAACTGGCCGGTCCAAAACCAGACCGGATCACCCATGGAACCGTTCCATACCGATATGGACTGTGATAAAAAATCGGACCGGCCCGGACCGAGGATAAAGATGGTCTTAGCAAGGGTTTTGGTGTGTGCTTTTCCACTAGACCCAGATTAACCCGGGCGGTTCTAAACCCATGGACCGGATCGGACCATAACCGTACTAAATCCGGACCAGACCGTGCTAAACCGTGATAAATCGGACTCAACCCGTGCTAAACTGTGTTCAAAACCGTACTAAACCGTGCTAAACCGTGCTAATTCGTGGTCAAAACCGAACCGGACCACCCTCAAAACCACTGGTTTTATTTTTGGAGGATAAATTCAAATTTTAAAGTTCAAAATTGAAAAAAAAAAAAAGGGTTTAAATAATTAGATTAAATAAATTTCAAATCCAAATGAGATGGCAGAGAGCGGTTCCTGTACAAAAATATATAATCTATTTTGTCAGGGAAGAAACCTATTAGACACCTGATTTAAATATTTAAGTGGATATTATTAATGCATCTGTTGTACTATCATAATTGGATGTTGAGGAAGAAAGTCTTATTATTTTCTCTAATAGTGTACTTTTGCCAAGTCAACCAGTTGAGTAGATATCAAAACAAAATAGCTAGGTTCACAGCTCAAATGATATTGTTCATCAGAAATAATTTATTGATTCACGTGTTACATATTCTTCCATGTCCACCTTAAAACAACTTCCCTTGATGAAATCCAATTTATTAAAATCCGAGACTTTCAAGGATTTTCCAGTCTACATCAAAGTGTAATACAAGCCCTCCATTTGGGTGCCAGTATCCTACTGTCAATGATAATAAGTTGATTTTCATTGTAAGAGTCATTATTTTTGCTCCAACTAAACGGTTTAAAGGCTTATTGAAAACCTCGCTTGAAATTAATTGATTAGTTTATCAGAAAATTAGACAGCAAGTATTAAAAAATAACCTGAAAAACCGAAGCACGCTTAAAAGGCCATTTCAACCCGAGACATCAAATTACTATGTTTATTCTAAAGGCATACTCAATAACGTCTTAAAAAAAAGGCATACTCAATAAATGTTTATTTTTTTTCTTTTTTTGCAGTTTAAAGAAGATTTAATTACATGACTTTTTAGAAATAATTTTTTTACAGAAGAATTAATTAATGCAAACACTTTACAGAGAACTTCACAAAATTTTAAATGAATTCTGATTTGTGAACAACTCAAAAAAGTAAAGAAATGAGCACACTAAGACTTAACTTTACAAGTAACTCGGTCAATTTATATTCGATTCCTTAATCAGGGCGAGAGTGACTTGATGATAGAGTAAGATAAATGCCTATCTTGTCCAAGAAAAAATAAGATTATTTTTTTGAGTAAGATCAAGTTACAACAATTTTGAGTTACAACAACGGTTTTTTTTCATTTTCAAAGTCCAAATCGTCAATTCAAACTGTTCGACATGATTATCTAAATAAAAATATTTTCAGATCAAACTTTACATTTTTGTGAATTTTTTTACTATTTATTAAGATGGGTACAAAGTTAAATGGTCTAAATTTGACTAGTTTTTGTAAAATACTTAATAAATAATTAAAAAAATATATAAAATTTGATCTGAAAGTACATTTTATTTAGATAATCATGTTGAACGGTTTGGATCGGCGATTTGGACTTTGAAAATAAAAAAATCGTGTTGTAACTTTGTTGTAACTTAATCCCTCCTCTATTTTTTTTTAGTAAACTATGACCGCTTAGAGGGAAAATAAAAGAATGCAAAATTATAACCCAGCTAATGAATAATCAATGCATTTCTACACATAATGGTAAGTTCGATTATGCCCCTCTCTATGAATATTTATTTTTTATATTTTGTGAGATGTGCATAAAATTTTGAATCTATATTTAAATTCAAATGAATATTAAATCAACAATTCGAATGTAAATAAGTGAATTACTAAGAACAGATAACAGTTACGACAATAAAGAGAACGATAATGACAGCAAACCACTTTTTAATTTATACTTCCCTGAACCCTGATTCAAATCATAATTCATATCACCTAAAGTAATTCAAATTTTGAGTTTAGATCCGCACAGTAATATCAATTTTGATGGGAATATTAAAAGAGCCCGTGTCCGTGTATTTTCACCTCCAACTGAATTGGCTCAATATTCCAAATTAATCCGAATTCTTATGTCCGGATTTAAATTCAAATTTGAGCTACTTTGGAGGTTCTGGACTATTCAATAACAAAAAGCACGAGAACATGAAAGCACCATGATCGGCACAATTCGGCACACACCTCCACCGAGGGTGCGTATCCTCTGATATCTCAATTTTTGCGTGACCGACGTGTCCGGTGCCTATTCGGTGGGACGTAGAGGGCAGTGTTATTTGTACTTTGAGATTCGTGCAGAACGTACTTGAACGATTGAGATATTCCAAAAAGTCACGCAAAGTTTGAGATATCTTAGAGGAGCGAATTCCTCCACCGACTCCCCGCAAATAATGAAGTCAGTATCCTCTGAGATATCTCAATTTTTGCGTGACCGACGTTTCGGGTGTCTATTGGGGGGAACGTGGGGCCCAGTTTTATTTGAGCTTTGAGATTCGTGCATAACTTATTTGAACAATTGAGATATTCCAAAAAGTCACGCAAAGTTTGAGATATCTCAGAGGATGCGAATTCCAAATAATGAGTGTGAACGGGAAAAGTTCATGTGGAATTTACATTTCATTACGTGGTATTGCGGGTCATGCAGAAACACCTCATGAACTTATATTATTATGTGGTTCCACATGTAAGTATAACGACCACATGCAACGTCTCTATCCATCGTACGCAATTCGCCTTCCACCAAACCAGTAAATATTTTAGAAGAGCGGTTTTAGCCTTGTGCACGCAGGAACCGTATGCAGCACTATTTTTGATTCTATTGTTAGTGCGCTGTAGGAAGCCAAAATTACTCTGTTAAAAATATTTACCCGAACAAACGTTACAAACCTCACCCAGAAAATAGCCAAAAATAGAAAGGAGGAGAAAAAGATAAACACAAGTACACAACACACATCCAAATTTCTGAATTTCTCCCCTTCGCCGCTCGCCACCACCTCTGCTCTCTTCTTCTCCAAAGAACCAAAAATTAAAAATGGATCTGCCACCTTCAGAGGAGTTAGGAACCCTAAAAGCAATCGATGTACTACGCGAATCCATCACCATCCCTCGCGCCTCGCCGCGTACCTTCGCCTTAATCACACTTTCCCTCGTATTCCCGCTCTCCTTCGCTATTCTCGCTCATTCCCTCTTCACGCACCCAATTTTCCTCCGCCTGGAAACCAATTACGGCCCCAATTCCATGTCCAGCTCCAATTCCGACTCTGATTTCCAGTATTTTCTGTTATTCCTCTACCAATTCATCTACTTGCTGTTCCTCTTCACCTTCTCACTCCTCTCCACCGCTGCCGTGGTATTCACCGTGGCGTCGCTGTATTCCAACAAGCCAGTAACTTATTCAGACACCATGTCGGCCATTCGGCCGATATTCCCACGCTTATTCCGGACATTTCTCTGGGTGTCAGTAATTATGGTTGCATATAATGGCCTCCTTGTACTAACAGTTCTCGTACTAGTGATCCTTTTTGGAGCCTATTCGTCTGCTTCTTTGTTGTTGCTCGTGCCGGTTGTGTTATTGTTTCTAGTTGTGCATGTCTACATCTCGGCACTCTGGCATCTTGCAAGTGTTGTATCAGTGCTTGAGCCGGTGAGTAGTTATTAAGTTATAATTATTAATTGTTCATGTTGATGTGGTTGCTTGTTATAGTTGTATGCACTGCCCAGGTTGCTTGCCTTTAGTGTTAGGATCTGGAAAAAATTGAAAATAAAATAAAATGAAATAAAGGTGAAAATAAAAATAGGCCCAGTCATCTCTGTACTGGTAAGCTGTACTTATACCAATCTAGACCAACTCAATTCCGCACCAGATGGATTCAGTTCAGCCACTATTGGTTCATTTTTCCCTGGTTTCTGGCCTAATTTAAATGTTTCCAGATTCCAATTTAGGGTAATTGGTACACAAAAGTGAGTCTTAAGTGCAGTAGGGATAAAAATATATAAGTGAACTTCTTTTGTGGTAGCTGATGATTTCCCATTCTAATACCTTCCCAGTACTGCAATTTCACCAGCACTGACCGGTGTATAACAAAAATTGATATCTTAATCCTTGGTCGGACCTAATTAGTTAAGTTCCTGGTACCGGGTACTACTAAAGTGTGCTATGCATTAATTGACCTGAACCTTGTTTACAACAGATATGTGGTCTGGAAGCCATGGCAAAGAGTCGTCAGTTACTGAAAGGCCGGGGTGGCATGGCAGTTGCACTAGTGACCGGCTACCTTGGCATATGTGGCATCATCAATGCGATATTCCGTGCAACTGTGGTGAAGGCACCGTATGAAGAAGGAAGCATCTGGGTGGGGCCCATTGGTAAGATTCTGATTGGTGGAGCACTTGTTGCTGTACTCGTCATTGTAAACCTAGTCGGGTTGCTGGCTCAGAGTGTGTTTTATTATGTTTGTAAAAGCTTTCATAACCAGCAAATTGATAAGAGCGCTCTGTACGATCATTTGGGAGGATTTCTAGGGGAGTATGTGCCTCTTAAGAGCTCAATTCAGATGGAAAATCTTTAAGCATGTAAAATCACGAAGAGGAGCATTTTGGTCTCCTTCTTCTCCTACTTTGTCTCCCGCAAGTCTCTCTTTTTCCTTTTTTCTTTGCTCCCTCTTCCATTCTTTTAAGTATTGCCCTTTTTCTGTATTTTAGTGTTCTTATTAGGGAAGAAGCACGTGACTTGTGGATACAGACACTAAGCGTGTAAAATGTAAAGATGACTTTACTACTGTGCTAGTAGTGTAGTTGAGATTAGTGAATTATTTAAACTTCTTGAGCCTTCGTTTCTATAAAAAAGAAAAATGTAGCAAATTGTTTAAAAAGTAGTGTTTAAATATAGAGCGTAGACCATAAATCAGAATACCAGTCATACATGATGCTATCACATAAGCCTAAGGAAACTACTCTGTATTAATCAGAACCGGGATCACCAGTAGAATTATCAAAACCAGAAAGCTGTTCATCCTCAGTGAACTGTGGTCTCCTCAGGGGAACTCTCAGAAATATTTTCAATTGTCTTGTACCAGGCCAAACTTTCTACAACCTTAGCGTGATAATCAGGAAATGCGACTATTTCTTCCAACGATTCAAAAGAAAACACAAAATAAAAACTAATTGGCTTTACTTGCTGCTTATTTATTTTTGGCTCATATCTGTTAAATAATCAGGAAATGCGACTATATCTGTTGTTCAATTTGGTTCCAGCTTGGAATTTGGGTTTATCTGCAAAAAAAAAACAAAAGAAAAGGGATTTGATGTGTAAAGATAATCAAACTTTATAAAGACCTCGTAGATTCTCATCCCTGAAGAATGCGAGAGACGTTAAACTCAACAAAAGTTTCCGACATTATGTTTTCAAATAGATTGATTACTTTCATTGTGTATTGAAAGGTTGCATGAATTGACTACGGATTATATTTTAGTTTTAGTTAATGTTTTTATTCGTCAGGTAAAAGGGTTGTATTTCTCTGCAGTATATTGGATTTCACAAATTACAAGCATGGTTTAGAAAGAAACTTCATACTAATTTTTGTCCCGGTCTTGTTAAATTTAGTATAGACTAAAAACTAAAATTGTTAACAACATTTAAGCAAAACAGTATAATTTCAATAAACCCCAGTTGGGCCACTTAGAATTGTGGCCCAAAAAAGATTGTTACCCATCATAATTCTCAATCTTAAAGGAAACAAAAGGCAAATATATATATATTTTTTTTGGTAATTTATTTACCAAAGTTTTAAAAGAAAATTACAGCAATTAAACAGGGACCACTTATTAAAAAAATAAAAGATTGTGGAAAATATTCGTCTAGTAAAGCAAACCTTGATGCAAAAAACCCTTGTATACAACTAATTCTCAAGTCAGAGAGAAAACCTTGAATTTGATTTACATTGACATAATACTTTAAGATTGAATTTTTCTTTTCTTTTATTTTTTGTGGCAAACAGGCTCATAATTGTCGAGTCGGTCACAGTCCCACCTAAAATAGCAGCAGCTCTATACCTTTCCTTTTTTCCATTTTTTTCTTTTGTATCAGACCAACCGCAAGACAATACTGTCTTTAACTAGACAGTCTAAAATTAATCCCTTCTTTTTCCTAATTTAACCACCTACGCAAGTAGGGAAACCGCCTTCCTTCCCTACGTGGTGGAGGTGGACCCACTCTACTTGCGCAGTCAAACGCTCATAATACCCAATAAGGCGATAACTAACTGTTATCTTCCTAAATTTGGAAGATTCTGAGGAATGAAAGGTAAATAATAGACAATGGCTAATTTCAACTTGGGGTCTTGGGCAGGATGTGGTACTCTGATGGGCGGACGAAACACGTGACTGGCAACGTAAAAGATAAAAAAAACAGGAAAAGGTTAGTTTGGATTAATGGGCAGCCCGTAAAGACGTCTAAGTTTATCTCAAACCGTGCAACAATATTGTTATGCTGCTGCCCGTCCCCCCCACGTAACTCATGATCCACTACCCCCACTTTCTCCTCTCTCTCGACGATGCGCCAAAAATAAAATTTTCCCGGGCATATAAACCCCTCCCTGCTCAGCTCATCTCCTCTCCATCACATTCGTCTCTTTCTCTTCTTCCTTGTTATATACGCATCCCTCTCTGTAATCCCTACTTGTTACAATCTGAAAATCCTCTCCTTGTCGCACAGCATGGGTTCTCTTGGCGTTTGCTTCTTCATCCTCCTCTCTGTTCTCTCCGCTTCCTCCTTCTCAGGTAACATATACTAATGACATTAATTTACCTTTTTTTTTCTCCTTTGATTTATATTATTGTGATTTTTTCCCTTGTTGTGTTTGTTTTTAACCTTAAGCATTTCTTTTGCTTTTCAGAGGGAGGAAAGATCGGGCTGAATTATGGCCGAGTGGCAAACAACCTCCCATCACCAGCGAGCGTGGTGCAACTCCTCAAAACCAACAATGTCACACATGTCAAGATGTACGACGCGGATTCAACAGTGCTCCAGGCCTTCGCGGGCTCTGGCATCAAATTAACCGTTATGTTGCCAAACCAGCTCCTCCAAGCCACCGCCACAACCACCTCCTTTGCTGCCTGGTGGGTCCAGCGCAACATTGCTATCTACTACCCCTCGACCAAGATCCGAGCCATCGCTGTTGGAAATGAAGTCTTTGCCGACCCCACAAACCTCACTTCTTACCTCGTGCCGGCCATGATCAATATCCAAGCAGCTCTTGTAAAACTCAATCTCGACAAGGCTATCAAAGTTTCCTCTCCCATTGCACTGACATCCTTACAATCCTCCTACCCGCCTTCAGCCGGTGCGTTTCGCTCGGACCTTGCAGTGCCTGTGATGAAGCCCATGCTTCACTTCCTTCGTGAGACCGGGTCGTACCTCATGGTGAATGCTTACCCGTTCTTTGCATATGAGGACAACGCAAATGATATTTCGATTGATTATGCCTTGTCCAGATCCAATGCCGGTGTACTTGACTCAGGTAGCGGGTTGACATACTACAGTCTGCTTGACGCCCAAATCGATGCAGTCGCATATGCCATGTCAGCCTTGAAGTATGATGATGTGCGCATTGTCATATCAGAGACCGGGTGGCCATCAGCGGGTGATGCTAATGAAATTGGCGCTAGTGTCATGAATGCCGCAGCCTATATAGGTAATCTGATAAGGCGGGTTGTGTCTGGCACCTGTGGCACGCCGAAACGACCTGATTGTAACATGGATGTGTACCTCTTTGCTCTGTTCAACGAGAACCAAAAGCCAGGACCTACCTCAGAACGCAACTATGGGATGTTCTACCCCAACGAACAGAAGGTTTATGATGTCGACTTCGTGCTAGGAAATGCTAACAGCAGCACCACCAAAAGCAACAATGGCAACAGCAACAACAACAACACTAGCAGCAGCGGCAATATGGGACCATCAAGTGGGACCGGGGAGACATGGTGTGTGGCAGATCCTAATGCCGGGAAGCAGCAGTTACAGCTGGCGCTGGATTTTGCATGTGGTGAAGGTGGGGCTAACTGTACTGCGATCCAGCCCGGTGCGACATGCTATGAACCGAACACAACCGAGGCGCACGCATCCTATGCTTTCAACAGTTATTATCAGAAGAATGGAAGGGGGTCCTGGACCTGTAATTTTGGAGGGGCTGCTTATGTTGTCTCTCAGGCGCCAAAGAATGGGAAATGTACTCTTCCATCAAGTGCTTAGAGCCTTAGACTCTCCATGCAACTCAGCAAACACTATAAATTATTTTGTATCTTGGAATAATAGGGAGAAACGTAGAGAAGGATATATCAATTAATCATTTATTTTTATTGCTTGTATTAGTAATTAGTTTAGTTATATATGTTACTCGGTTGACTTGGAAATAATATGTGTTCTATTTATTTATTTATTTTAATTTAATACACTAAATTATAATGCGACGGTGCATGGTGCTGTTAACATATCTGCATTTATGAAACTGCACCGAAGTTAAAATAGAAAATAGTTAAATAGCTAAAATTAATTTATAGTTACTTTCAAAAGCATACTCAGTGCTATTGATTTTGATTGTTTTTGAAGTTCAGGATTTGAAAACAAAATTCACATTAATCCTAAAATTTATTTTTTTAGATGAATGGACAAATATCAATTAATTTTTTCACCAACATAACATTTAAGCAATTTTATTATAACGAAATCTTTTCAACTCATGAAATTAGAATAATACAACCAATGTAGATGCTCTAACAGTTTGTCTTTTCTTTCTAAAGAAAGGGTACAAACAGATGCGCGTAGGTGTCAAATAGGTCGTCGACTCGTGGTTAATAATATAAATACTCAAGCAAAGACACTTCAAAGTCAGTACAACGTTTCCAAATCCTAACTTTCCATTTGAGTTTTATTTCTGTAATAAGAGATTACATAAAACGAACGTCTAACAGAGACCAACTATCCGCTCAATTCCAATAACAAAAATACAATGGCTGAAACAGTACAAGGTGTACAACATAGAGACCATTTTTCTCAGAGCACAACGTACGATAGCCATCAAATCGCTAAAGAAAGGATGCTTTTCTCTTTGCCTCATACAGTTACAGAAAATACAGTGGCAGCACCGGCTTCATCAAGTGCTGTTACACCAGGGAGCTCTTTCCCTTCTAGTAATTCCAAACTAGCACCACCACCGGTTGAGATATGGCTCATCACACTAGCCACTCCCACTTTTTCTACAGCAGCAACCGAATCACCACCTCCAATGATGGTTGTGACCCCCTTTCCACTTAGCTCAGCCAACTTCTTAGCAACCGCCTGAGTCAAGGACAAAAATCAAATGATCCACAATTCAAAGTCAATTGTTGGGCTCTCAGTCAGTACATATCACAAATCGAGGTTTCTAATAGGTTGATCTCGAAACAACTGTCCAATTATGGCCAACCTAAACTTGATCCAACTAGATAAATATTTCTGGAAAAGATAATATCGAGCAAAGAAATTACCTCAGTTCCAGCAGCAAACTTGTCGAATTCAAAAACCCCCATGGGCCCGTTCCAGATAACTGTCTTGGTAGTTTCCAACGCCTCATTGAATGTTTTTATTGAATCTGGGCCGATATCTAGACCCATCCAGCCATCAGGGATAGCAGAAGCTGGCACGATCTGTAATATAAAATGCAAGTAAACTACCAACAACATTACATTCAAGGATTACCTTTTACAAACCAGTACAATCTTGGTATTTTGTTATCAACAAGAATATGTTAAGAAGAAATAACACACCTTGCTCTCTGCATCAGCGGCAAATTTGTCAGCGACCACAACATCAGTTGGAAGCAAAAGAGAGACTCCCTTCTCCTTTGCCTTTGCCATGAGAGAAGTGGCGAGGTCGAGCTTGTCTTCTTCCACAAGCGAGGAGCCGACTGATAAACCCTGTGCCTTGTAGAAAGTGAAGATCATACCACCTCCCAAGAGAAGGACATCACACTTCGCTAGCAGGGATTCAATGACTCCGATCTTGGATGAGACCTTCGAGCCTCCCACAATAGCTGCAAATGGCCTTTTAGGATTTGAGACAGCTCCATCTAGATAGTCGAGTTCCTACGACCAGATGAATATAATCTTTAGTTTAATGATGATATATGCCAGCAAAGAACCCCCACCAATAACACATTGTCTTCAATATAAGAGAAAGACAACCTGGATTTCAAACTACACTGGTACCAACCTGATACCACTGCAGTAACTGGAAATACTGCTTGCTTCCAGAACAGTCAAATTAAAGAAATGTTTTCTAAAAAGTTTCTTATAATCAATTTAAGGTAATAATATTAGCTAGGTTTCTAAATGAGATGACCAATAACTGCCAACACAAAGTTCTGGTAGATAGTAAAACCAGGGATAGCTTGTTCATGCTATTACCCGTGTATACCGACGATTATCTCCCTTTCCGATACAAACCAGCTGAGTAGGTAGGGCAACACTTTTTAAAGGGGATGGAACATTTAAAAAATCCAAGAAAAAATAATGACCTTTTGTAAAAGAAAACCAGCTACAGATGGCTTAAGGAATTTGGTGACACCCTCGGTTGAGGCATGTGCTCTGTGTGCAGTTCCAAAGGCATCGTTGACGTATAAATCAGCCAATGAGGCAAGCTTCTTGGCAAATTCAGGTTCATTCTTCTCTTCTTCCTTGTAGAATCTAACATTTTCAAGTAACAGAACACCACCATTTGGCAGAGCAGAGACCAGCTTCTCCACCTCTGGTCCCACACAGTCATCAGCTTTCTCAACCTGTTGGAAAAAAAAATATATGTAAGATACCCAGGTAATTTGGGTTACTTTCATGCAAATTGCAACGGACAGTTCTCATACTGGCATCTGGCACCTAACATTATTATGATTGGGAGGTTCATTCAGTTCACTGTTGTTGATGATTTTGCCTTTACCTCCAGTTCAAATTGAACTAAACCGATAAAGAAAGGATTTAAGGTTGGTTGAGAAAATTTGTACGAACCGGCTATGAAGTGATTAGTATTCATACAAAAAATGCCAGGGTAATATATTAGCTTCACTTTTTAACCTTAATTCTAGCAAGAAAATATTTGGTGGGATTTGCAAAGGAATCTCAGCAATGAAAATATTATATGCATTGACTAACTTGGTGGAATTTTTAAGGAAGAACATATACCTTGATACCAAGGAGCTCGGACAATCTTGGTACCAGGGGACTTAAGCTGAATTTAGCTGTAACACCCTTGGGACGTCCCTGCATTGAAAGTAAAACGACTTTAATTCAAATGTGAAAAAGACGACATTGCTCAAAAAGAGCAAGTAATTGAAAAGGATGGTTTGGTTAATATATTGCACACATGAAGGATCACAAAGTACTTGAGGCATAGTTTACCAGAAAGTTGAGTCCCAAGTAAATCATTAGCTTTAGTTATATTTCCTGAAAATTAACTTTCAATTATAGTAGTAAACCCCAAAAAGCACTGCCAATAGTATGTTTCCTGGAAAGTAAAATTTCAATTACAGCTGGAAAACCCACAAATCACTACTATTCTAATTTTCAAAAAAAGCACTGCCAATAGTATGTTTCCTGGAAAGTAAAATTTCAATTACAGCTGGAAAACCCACAAATCACTACTATTCTAATTTTCAAAAAAATAAATCTAAAGTATTTCCACGATGTTCATATATAACTGAATAACTAAAAATCCACAGAAAGAAAAATGACCAGCAAAGAGTACAAATAGATCAACGAAATAATTGTTATGAAGAGCTCTTACCAGATGGCTTGAAAGAATAACCTTGGCCCCGTTGCTCATGAGGTACTTGATCGTAGGCACAGCAGCTCTGATCCTTGTATCATCAGTGATATTCTGGCTATCATCAAGCGGTACGTTGAGATCGGCTCTGACAAAAACCCGTTTCCCTTCCAAATCATCCTTAGTCAAATCACTCACACTCTTCTTCGCCATTGCCACGACACGCAACGATCTGCGCTGAGTCTGGCTAGAGAAGATCCGAGCAGCTCCAGTTGCCGCATGGAGGGACAGGGACTGGAAGAGGTGGGTGCGTGGTAGGCGGAGCGAGAGGGGGAGTCGAGGGGAGGATGCTACGTGGCGTCCTGAGGTGGGGAGGACTGAAAGTGAGGAGGCAGCTGACGTGGCGGATGCCATTTTGTGTGAAATGTTGTAAGTGGGTTTGGTGGGGCGAAGAGAGAGAGAGAGGGGATGGGAGAAGGGGATAAAAAAAGCAGGTAGCGAGGGTGGAGATTTGTGGAGGGAAGAGGGGGGAGGATGGATTTTGCTTATCGCTGGTTAGAGGTGGAGAGAGCCAGAGGCCAATCTGAT
Source organism: Carex arenaria (assembly GCA_964058825.1). Lineage (NCBI taxonomy): Eukaryota > Viridiplantae > Streptophyta > Magnoliopsida > Poales > Cyperaceae > Carex > Carex arenaria. Next base: position 154,012 of record CAXKVW010000956.1, read on the forward strand.
TGTGTGATGTGGCCTGTGCGCTTTTTGGGTGTTTGGCGTTATTAGATCTAGATTACCACTTCCACTTAAGGGATAGTTATTTGATAAAAAAAAAAGTGAAATTGAATATAATTTTAATTGATGAAATAGTAATCTGGTAAATGTATTTTCTCTTTAAAAAATAGACCCACCGTATCAAGTTTGTCATGATGGGACAGTTGACTAATTCTCCGTCAAGCAATATGAAGATTATTTAACTGGATTATGTATTTACATTCTAAATGTGAATCAATTGCAATTTGCAAATGATCGATGACATGATAATTACAGCATATATATTAGATGAATGTAGCTTATTTAACAATTTAATTAAATTGTGATATCAACATTTGAAATTAATTTGTAATGTTGATTGCACATGTGTAAAGAAAAATATGTAAGAATATTGAATGAATATAATAAATTAGAATTAGGGGTCAGTTATCGGGATTTAAAGAGGTAATGCCTTTATGTAGTAATTGAAGAAATGGCTATGACAGAAATATACTATCTTTTGCTATGCATATTTTTAGAGCCACTAAAATCAGTACAACAGTTATCTATGTAGAACTCCAATTAATACCAAACGTAAAAATAAATCAATAAATTAAAATATGGTGTTCACAGCTTTTTACTTATATTGATAATAGGTGTGCTATTAATCATTTACAGTCAAATTATATGGTTTGGTGTTCAGTCTTGAGACATTGATTCAAAATGTACATTTTTAATCTTACAAACAATGAATCGAATGATTGCTGGTTCATCATCTCTTACAATTTCAAAATAAAGCCTGTAGTTCTAGTCTACGCCATAATAACAAGTCTGTAATTTAAAGTGATTCAGCACAGATCTAAAATTTATAATTTTATAATACAAAATTACAAATATAGCCTAGAAATCTAAAAATTATAACTTTGATATAATACAAGTATAGCTTAGAAATCTACAAGTTTAAAAATAATACAAATATAGCTCAGAAATAGTTTGTTAATTTATAATACATCAAAATATTAATAATTTTATAAACTAAAAAGTAATTTTTATTATTGTACGAAATAATTATCGCGTTTTTTATGTAATTCGCCCGTTTTCATAATTTCAAGACTTGTCGAAAAAATAATTCGAGTATATAGTTATTCGAGAATTTTCAATTTTGATCTAGTCCGAAATCCGACACGTGACGACCCGCACATATAAGCCCAAACCCAAAACCCTCGCTGTCTCACCTCTGTTCTCTACTTGCCTAGGGTTTATTGGTTTTAAGGCGGTGCACTTCAATTTGCCGCTGCTGTTCCCAAGCAATGGATTTCGAAATGGACGTTTCCGGCGATCTCTCCGACAGTTCTGACCTCGGTGCCGCTGTTCTCAGACGTTTCGAGGCCTCTAAACAGGAGGACCACCAGCGCCTCTGCGCCGCCGTGGGGGCCATGTCTCAGTCTCTCAAAGACCAATCGATACCTCTAACCCCCGTTGCCTACTTCAGCGCCACCTCCTCCTCTCTTGATCGCCTTTCAAAGGATCCCGCCTCGGCCTCTGATCCAATCACAGCCTCTCTTCTCGTGTTTTTATCCTGCTGTGTACCAGCAGTGCCGGTTGCGGTTGTGAGAAGTAAGGGAGCTTTGGTTTGTGAAACTGTGGCCAGAATATTGGGCTTCGGATCGCTTTCAGATAACGGAGTCAAGGCTGGGTTGAAGTGTATTGCCGGGTTGATAGTGGTTGGCGATAAGTCAAGCTGGTTGAACTTGTCTCCTTCCTACTGTGCTGTTCTTCGGTCAGCAACAGAGCACCGGCCTAAGGTAGCAAGAATTACTAATTATGAAAATACATTTAAGACACAGGTCTTCTTTTCCCATTCTATATTAATTATTTGCAGTTTTAATACATGTACTAAGGTTTGTTGTTGTGTTAACTTCCAACTAATTCAGTTATTTGTAATTCACCCGAGATTTTTGGCAATTCCTAGACATTACGTGCTCAAATACTTTTTCAATGTGACGTCTACTTTTGCACTTAACACCTTTCTGTAAAATTAAAGGATAGCCATATGGCACTAGTTAATTTATCGTTCAAAACATACTGCTAGAATTTTCCCGGAAGAGTTTGTTTCTCATTTCTAATATAGTCCCATTTCCTGTAAGCATTCTAAAGTGCCATTCAAAATCCCTAACTCAATCAGCATAATGCAGGTAAGAAAGCTGTCTCATACATGCCTTAAAGACATGCTTCAGAGCTTCCAAAGGTTGAACATTCTTGTACGGGCAAGTGAAGAAATTACATCCACTTTCGAGCGGTTTCTCCTACTGGCAGGTGGCTCAAATTCCCAAGATCAAACTGAAGGAGAAAGATCAAAAGGAGCCATGGAGGTCTTGTACATGCTAGGTGCACTTAAAGAATGTCTCCCTCTAATGGCACCAAAATCGACAAACATTATTCTGAAGTACTGTAAGACACTGTTGGGTCTGCACCAGCCAGTGGTCACAAGGGGAGTTTTGGAGATTTTACAGGCTATTTGTGTAAGAGAGACCAATGGAATTGATCCTGTGGTGTTGTTGGATCTTTTGTGTTCTATTGGGTTGTCGGTGCCAGTTGAAGAGAAGTCAGGTGATGAGCTGGCGTCTGTTGCACGGTTGCTGTGTCTTGGCATGAAGAAAGTTTATAATTTGAATAAAGAAATGGTAGTCATGAAGCTGCCTCTTGTTTTTAATTCGCTCAGAGGTATGCACAAATTAGATTATTTTCTGCTTGGTTTTCAAACTGTGATAAAAAGAAAATACCCTGCATTGTACAAAAATTACTCTGTCCTTGTTTAATGGAACTTTAGCAATTATTAGTTTTCAATGGGTGTGTCTGTGATATTGCTAGAGTTATAAAATATGGTTTTAAGAGCTGGATTTTGTCGTTATACTTGTTATCTTTTGAATGTAGTGGTATAATAAAGTATCTGTTTCTATAACAAAGGCAGTTTGTTAGAAACTATAACTGTGAATTGCATATTCAAAACTAGAACCGAGTAAAAGATTTTGTGAATTATAAATAATGCAAGTGTTTAAAATTTCTATCTGTCCTTCCCAGTTTTAACATGCATCTTTTTGTTTTTGTAGACATTTTAGCAAGTGAGCACGAGGAGGCAATACATGCTGCTGTGGAAGCTTTAACAACACTAATAGAATCTTGCATTGATGATAACTTGATTAATCAAGGAGTTGAACAGATTAAATTAAGAAAACAGGGGGTCAAGTCTGGCCCAACTGTCATCGAGAAGATTTGCTTTACCTTTGAAGGTCTTCTAGGCATTCAGTACAGTGCTGTCTGGGATTTATCATTTCAAATCCTCTCAGTGGCTTTTGATACTATAGGTACCGCATTACCGATCTCCATATTTTCCCATACAATTGCTTTAATAATCTTGCCGCAGGGTGATGGATTCTTTATGTTGTCCTTTTTTGGTTGTCATTTGATCAAGTATATTTTGTACTCTTAACTGTCTAATTGGAATAACTTCAGGTGGGTCTTCATGTTATCTGATGGCTGAAGTGGTTAGAAGCCTTGTGGAGATGCAAACTCTTCCAGATGAAGATTTTGCTTTCCGAAAGCAGGTACTGTCTTTAACGTAGATGACCTAAATTTCCTTGAATCTGATACCATAATGCATCTTAATTTAAGCGATATCTGAGCCGTCCTGTACTGGTTACCCACAAAAGCAACCAATTTATTCTCATATTATTTTTTGTCTCGTCTTTTTTCTTCTCTATTCGAGCTTTTCTGGTTGGGTTTGTTTATATGTGCTGTTCTTATTGTTTTTGTTCTTTCCACATGAAGCCATTTTTCTGTTAGAGTATTGTACTGATTTCAGCAACGTCGTGCTGGTACAAATTGCCAGTTTGTTAATCCTTGCTGTTCAGTATTCTACTTACGAAGTAGGAACCTTCTAAAGCCATTTCTTTTTTTGTTGGCCTCAGTTGATCTTACTTCTGTTTTTTGTAGCTACATGAATCTATTGGGTCAGCTGTAGCTGCTGTGGGTCCCAAAGAAATCCTCAACCTTTTGCAAATTAAAGACATCAATGATGACAATGCCTGGCTTCTTCCTGTACTGAAGCAACATATAGTTGGTGCAAGCTTAAATTTCTTCAGGAGAGATGTACTTGATATGATTAACAAGATACAAGCAGCGATCTCCAAGGTACCAGCTAAAAATTTAAATATTAATTAATGTACGCATCTCTATGTGGGTAATGTTTCAATATTAATGTTTGGGTTGAGATGTAGATGCTACTTGATTTATGTATAATGGAAGCTTGAATAGCTAATGGTCTTGATATGTTAACAGCTAATTAATGAAGACAAGCTTTTTTCTGCTAAGAGGGCTGAAGGTTACGTTTATTCACTTTGGTCCCTGTTGCCATCTTGTTGCAACTATCCACACGACACGGCGAGTTCCTTTATGGAACTTCAGAATGTACTTTGTGATAAATTATGCAACGAGCCCAACTTACGCGGCATTATTTGTGCAAGCCTACAGGTTGACATATTTATTTATCGTCTGTTCTTGTACCTTGTAGTAGTAGGGTTGGTTGCTTATGTTCAGGGGAACTTTATTATGGATAAAGTCAGGTTAGAGCCGGCTTAGCACATGATGCCTAAGAAAACTTACTCTGATCAAACACAAGAATATTCTCTTTTGAAGTATGGTCTGGACTTTTGATTTTAGCAACTTCCTGGGCTTTTGTTTTGTTTATTTTAAAATTTAATTATGGAGTAAACAAAACGAGCCTTTTGAGATCCTGAACCTGTTAGTATTTAACTAAATTGAAAAGAAGAAAAAACTACTAAGAGGAAGGTGGGTCATAATTAGCTGAACCGGATCTAACTTGACCTGGCATGTTAGAACATCATTGTGACCCATAGTATTTGCATATTAAAGTTATCTCTTGTTTTTCCTTGGCATGTTATAACTTGATCTTCAAGAGTGTAAAGTTATCTCTTGTTTTTCCTTGGCTAGACTCTTATTCAACAAAACAAGAGGACCACCTCTGAATCTAAGCAAAATGATGATGTCATGGGGAGTGAGGATGAACACACAAGCAGATCTGAAAGAAGAGCCAGGCAACTATATTCAAAAGAAGTGGCAGAAGAGAATTTGAAAGCTATTAAAGCATATTCATCTAAGTTCTTGAAAGTCTTTCATACTTTGTTCCTAGAATCTTCTAGTGAAGGCAATGGGTGCTTGCAGGTACTTACTAGTTGATAGGCTTTAGAAGTCCAGTATTGCTATGTACTAAAGTTGGCGAAGGTCAAGTTATTTTTTTTTTGGGTCTCTATTGTTTGAATCTTTTTAGGTTTTGTAGTTAAAATTTTCCTTTTCCTGATTTGCACATGGTGTACCTGACAGCCTGTGACCATGCTTTATTAACATAAAAGCTGGTTCTCATCCACATGGTTTACCTGACTCGGTAACGAGGGGCACAGAATAAACAATTGTTTTATTTCCCTTAAAAGCTTAATATAGTCATTCTTGTAACTTGAGTTTTTGCAATGATAGCATCAACTCAGTTTTATCCCATTTATACTTAATTAGCAATTCTCACAATTAAGAAGTTTCTTCTCTTTATTTCAGCCTGTAATGCGCGACCTTGCTTGTATATCTGATAAAAAGGTGGTCAGGAAAGTATTTGTTGATAGCATGAATGAGCTACTCAACTTGACAAAAGAGGTGGTTAATGCAAAGCAACATGATTCTGACTCAATGCAGATTGACGACCAGACCCATTCAATAAATTTAAGGAGGTCGAATATTTAATTCTTGTTAATTATACTTTAAACGATTCTTTACTGCAGTTGCTCATTTCTGGATGGATCTTTGCAGGGGTTTGGTATTAGACTTTGCTGCTGCACTAATTCCTGGTTTGGATAAACAAATGATTAATTTGTTGTTTAGTTCTGTTAAGCCGATAATGCAGGTATGCAGTAATTCTCTTGGGACAACATTAGTAAGTTTATTTCAGTTTAGAGCAATCATACAACTTGCTTTCGATTTGACTATATGGTCTGACAAGCTTCGTGTGGTCCAGGATTCAGATGGCAAAATTCAAAAGAAAGCATATAAAATTCTTTCAGTTATCCTCAAGGTATGTGCAGATTTGACCTAGTTTTTTATGAAATGTGGTTATTGTAGTGGCAAATAGTAATCTGTTTGTGTGGACTAATAGCAGGATTCCGATGATTTTCTCAAAGATAACCTGAACACACTGTTGGAATTATTGATTGCTTCTTTGCCATGCAATTTCCAATCAAAGCGTTTTCGGCTTGAGTGCCTGTATTACCTTGTAGTGCACATTTTAAAGGTCAGTTAAATATGATTAAAATCAAACGACCTAGTAGTTTAAACTTTCTAGGTGGTGGTGGTAAAGCTTTTTCCACGGATATTTTCTGTGATTATAGGACTCGTCTGAGAAAAAAAAGGTGGAGGCGATTAGCTCCTTTTTGACTGAAATCCTGCTTGCTTTGAAGGAGGTAAAGCAATTGTTAAGTTTGTATGCTTGCTACTGATTCAGTTCATGATATTCTGGTTTGTTTCTTATAGGACCGTTTTTATTTCTTTATCATTACGTACAGACTAACAGCAAAACAAGAGATAGGGCATATGACTTGTTAGTAGAAATTGGCCATGCATGTGAGGATGCCAATGATGGTGTCAGGAAAGCAAATTTCTCTTTCCTTTTCAATATGGTATTTTTCTTGCTCCAATTTTATTATCTTTCTAAATTTTAGTTTTTTCTAGTTTGGGCACAAGTTGAAGTGCACTATTACTGCTTGCTAAATCAGATGCACATAGAGTATTTGATACTGTTATGTTTGGTTCATGCTCTTTGGAGTTCTGTAATCAGATATGATTCCCTTAATATGACTGCTTTTCTTATTTGTGCCTAGTTGCAAAACATGTATATATTGCTGTATGGGGTGCCTTGTATTAATTGTAAGAAAATTGCTTCTTATATCAAAAAATTTCCCAGGTTGCCAGTGGTGTGACTAGTGAAACACCACATATGACAAGTGCTGCTATTAGAGGTTTGGCTCGATTGACTTACGAGTTCTCTGACCTGATTGATGTGGCCTACAACTTGCTCCCATCATCATTTTTACTACTAAATAGGAAAAACCGAGAAATTATCAAGGTATATACTCTTTACTTGAGCTTCTAAGATCCATCTTTAGCCCTTGAGTTTAGCTTAATTTGTTCTGCTTTATCTAGGCAATTTTAGGATTTATAAAGGTTTTGGTGGCTAAATCCAATGTAAATGGATTGAATGAACGCCTGAGTGGGTTGGTTGAGGGGTTATTGAAGTGGCAAGATAAAAAAAATCATTTTAAATCCAAGGTATTTTTCTTTCTATTTTCTTGTCTTCTCTTTTATCAAGTTCATTCTTTCAAATTTTAGTTGTATCCAGTAATTTTAAGATGAAGAAGAGAAACTTGTTGTGACCTTATTTTCTTTTTCGTTTATTTTTGTTTTCCAGGTGAAGCTACTTATAGAGATGCTTGTAAGAAAATGTGGCTTAGAGGCTGTAAAGAAGGTGATGCCTGAAGAACACATGAAATTGTTAACTAACATAAGAAAGGTAAATACTTTCTCTTACTATGAATAACATTCCACTTTGTTTATTGTACTTAATAGTTATATTTTGTTTATTTTTGCTTTTGAACAAATTAAATAGATTAAAGAGCGCAAGGAACGGAAGGCGAAGTCATTGGATGGTTCTGAATCACTCACCTTGAAGACAAGTGCTTCAAGGTAGCTTCTTTAATTTTTAATCATCATTATAAAAAAAATGCATTGGTGCTGGGAGCAAGTTTGTTTGAATTGGATTGGCTAACTTCCCTATTCTTGAAGTTTTAGATGCTTAGTTTAGATTGGTTACCATCTAGAGAAATCTAAGTTATGTTCTTGCATTAGTTGCACTTGTGGCAAGTTTTGGATAACAGTGGGCAGAGTCCACAAAAAGCTGCTGCTATTTTGATACTTCTGTTGAGCAGGAACAGCAGATGGAACCACACACGAATATTTTCTGACTTTGGAGATGATGATGAAGAAAATGATAATGAGGAGTTTGGCAGATCCGGAGTCAATTCTTCTTCTCGTTATGGATCAAGAGCTGCTTCTCTGAGGTACATCAATTTCCTGTATGGCTTGAAAGCATTATTACGCTCATGTTAAATTGACTACCTTTGCCAGGGTTATATTGAAAACTCAACTGAATGATTCTATGGTATCCTATATTTCTTATATTTGCAATTAGCTTTTAAAACTTATTGGATGTTCCCAACAACTTCGAAGTGTTAGAAAATCAAGTTAAAGTAAAAATGACAGAGTTGTTCAGGGATGAAGGCCGGATTTTATCATTGGTTTTGGGGGGATGGGGGTGTTAGAAGTATTGATACATCCTATCAAAACAAATGATTCAAGGACATACAAGTATTCTTGACAATTTTAATTAAAGACATGCCATAGCTCAGTAGAGTGGGCATAATTGTTAGCATGTACCACAGAGATGAAGGTTGATGCCATTTGCATGTTATCAAGAATGTTGTGCAAAGTTTTTAAAAATACTGGAAAAGTTGGGTAATATGTGCAAGTACTGTTTAGTATAACTTGTTATTTTGGAAAAGGAATATGAGAAAGTACTTGGTGATTTCAAGCATTTTCTCCTAAAATTTCTAAAGAAGAAAGTTGCGTAGGCTCTCCTCTAGATACTATTATGAGAATCTGAAGCATTGTATTGGGTAACTAAATGTTGTTTCTTTAGATCAACTCGAAGGCGGCAGACAACCAAAACCTTGTCAGAAGACATGGCTGATGAACAAGATGGTGACCCACTCGATCTACTGGACGGCCAAACAACCAGATTGGCCCTTCAAACCTCATCAGGTTCCAAGAGGAAGAAACAGCCATCTTATGATGACGAACCAGAGATTGACTCAGAAGGACGTCTTGTAGTGCGCATAGAGGGCAAAAGACCCAAAAAGGAGAAGCAAAGTGAGCGCTCTTCTGATGGCAATGACTTAGATTCAAAGAGTGTTGCCTCTAAGAAAAGTCATGCTACGTCAGCTTCCTCAAAGGCCAACAAAAGGAGAAATGGGTCTGAATCTGGCTGGGCTTATACAGGAAAGGAGTATACTAGTAAAAAGGCTGGGGGTGATTTTCACAAGAGCGATAAGTTGGATCCATATGCTTATTGGCCGCTTGACAGAAAGTTGCTCAATAGGAGGGCTGAGAGAAAAGCTTCTGCTAGAAAGGGTATGGCAAGTGTCATGAAAAAGATGACCAAGAGGTTTGAAGGGAAGAGTGCTTCTAGTGCCCTTTCTGTCAAGAAAGTGAAACTTGGGAAGAAAAAACACAAAAGTGGCTCAAAGAGTAGGTGAGAGAAGCAAGCAAACTGTGGGGATCATTTGTACAGGTGTTTTCTTGATGAGGTAATCCTTGTTGTTGAAAGGTTTTGCTTTGGTATGTTTTGTCCTTCTGAAGGGTGTGGGGCCCTCATCGTACAAGGGAGCACTATAGAGCAGTGAGAAATTTTGTCCATCTCCAACATTTATGACTTTGTAGGCTTCTGCTGAATTCATATGGTTTATTTTCCAAAAAATTATCTAGGTATATTGTGAATTTGTGACGCTTGTACTGGGTGATATTTTTTTTTATATTTTATTGGTATACATTTCTATATATTTGTTGTTGAAAGGTTTTGCTTTGGTATGTTGTCTCTCTGAAGGGTGTGGGGCCCTCATTGTACAAGGGAGCACTAAAGAGCAGTGTTAAAGTTTGTATATCTCCAACATTTAGTTACTTTGTAGGCTTCTGCTTAATTCATATGGTTTATTTTCCAAAAAGTTATCTAGGTATATTGTGAATTTGTGACGCTTGTACTGGTGATATTTTTCTATATATTTATTGGAATTCATTTGTATGTGTATCTACTTTCAAAGTAGATTTATTGTACAGTTGTGCACTTGTTTGCCAGAAGTCCAGAACCATATTAGTCCGAATTTGGCAATTGAAAGGTAACAGAGAACATATTTCCCGAGTCCTTTGAGAAACAATATTACCCTCTGCAGCGGGTGAACAGAGAAATGCATTTGTAAATGTTTTGTTTGATACTAGGATCAATTAGTAATTTCACAATTAAATATCATAAACTGCGACACATTTTCTATCCATATATTGAGATTATGCTTTCTGCTATTATTTACAACGTAGCAAGGTTAATGGCGTGAGAGATGGATTCATCCATGTGCAAAAGGCTAATTTAATACGTGGCAAATTATCAACAGAATGTTCCTTTGTTCATATATATAGAGAGAGAGAGAGGGGACTATGGTACTCTATAGAGTAAAATACCTTTGTACTTTACGCTATATCTCCATTTTAAAAATTCAAACACTCAATCCGTTTCATATTGAAATGTACTTGGAGACCAAATTTTACATTTTTTAGAATTTTTTTGCTATTTATTAAACCACTTTGAAAATCTCAGATCCGCTATGAACAGTAAAAAACAGTAAAACTTTCTGGACCATCGGATCTGCGATTTTCAAAATAGCTTAATAAATAGCAAAAAAATTCAAAAAAAATATAAAATTTGGTCTCCAAGCACATTTCAATATGAAGAACATGTTCAACGGTTCGGATCGGGTGTTTGGATTTTTAAAATGAAAATATTAAGCCGTAGAATACCAACCCATTTTACTCTATAGAGTACCATAGCCCAATTCTATATATATATATGCCAACAAACAAGTAGGCAAATCTCCTACGTAAATATATAAAAAGGCATGAATGTAACTTCTAAATCAAGGAATCTGAATTATTTACATCATACTTGTCACCGTTACCTACTGATAAATTAGGGAACAAATAGTAGATGCGAATTACGAACTGTCAGGTGCACCATTTATGTCAGCAGTAGACGCATGATTCATGGCTGATATTTCTAGGTCTTGTTGCTTCTTAAGATAAGTTTGTGCAGTTGATGTCACGATTGTGGCAAAAAAATGCGCAACCATTAGCCATATGACAGTATTCCATACTAGGGTGAATGAGAAGTTCCAATTTCCCCCCTAATAACAGGAACACAATAAAAAAGTTAGTTTGAGAATAACAATAAAGGCCATGCGCAGTTTACTAATTAGAACTAACTAGTCATGCAAAGGAAGTTGACTCCTCCCAAAAAGCTCATCCATTCATGTAAAGGACCTCGTCAGCTTTAGTGTGCTGCTTATGTTTTTCATGTCAAACAAAAACTTTTCTTTAATTTCCTTGTATCAAATTTATTTATTTTTTGCCTAAAATCCTTCAGTTAAATACTATTGCAATAGCCCTATTTGCAATAACAACCATTGTCATGTATAGGGATCTCACCATTATTCAATTGTTTTAATTTTTTTATGCATAACCTCATAAGAAAGATACATCCGTCACGTGAAGTAAAAAAAATTCACAGAAAATACAATAAACAGGTGTAAGACATCTAACCTTAACTTGTGAAGTGGCTGAAGAAGTCAGTGAAGAAGATGATAATTTCTCTTTTGTGGAGTGAAGTTTTGCAATGATGGATGGTAAAGCATTTGAAAACCCCGGGATGTGGCCAAGTAGCCAAATCACTCTTGTCTCAATAAATTCTAGGAGAGAATTGTTGCACAAGGTGATAATAACAATTGTCTGCAAAGGCAGTTTTAAGAAAAAAAAAATACGTCAAGAGAAAAAAAAATCGAATTACTAGGCACTTGTCAAATCTCAATGTGCTTCATGTCTTTTGGATATTACAGAATTATAAATGTTTCTTGTGCTCAAGTATGGCATAGTTGACATTCAAATCATCAATATCCCATTAAACAACGGCACAGTCTCAGAAACAGCATATATGATACAATAAGCAGATAATCAAGGGCTAGTTAAATTAGTCACGTTGTGGTTGCAGTACAAGCTAATGACTGAAAGCGTAAAGTGGTCCTGCTGACTAATTTCCCCAAATACGAAATAAACCTGTCCAGTAACACTTCACATGCATTCTTTATCTATCTAGCAGTTTTGTTGCAAAACAACATATATGACTTTCCAATTAACAACAAATAAGATTTTCCAATTAACAAACTAAGTAATATCATCTTACTAGAGGATGCATAGATGATCAAATGCTACCACTTAGTTATAGATCAAAGGAAAGAACCATAACAATTATAAAAACCTGGATGTGAGCTTTTATGAGTGCTTTTCCAGTCAAAATTGCAATGAAGAACTTCCAAAAGGGTACTCCAAATTGTCCACACATGATGCCGGCCAGATCAAAAAGTGGATTTGGCACCTTTTTACATAAAAACATAAGATAAAAAGAATAAGTAAACCATATTGAAATAACTATAATAAAGGTAAATAAGAAATGAACATTAATACTAACTGATGCCAATATGAGTATAGTGAAGAAATTTAGATGCTGGGATTGGGAGAGAAGCCAATGTTTCATCCGCTTAAAGAATGAAGAGAATAGACCATCTTCATTAGAGCTTTCTCTGCCCAATTCTTCAATAGACTCAAACCTGGTGCCCGAAAGACGTGCTGTAGTATATGTAAAAATTGTCATGATAAAAATAAGACTATAACGCAAATCAACATGAAGTAAAAAATAACATGTGCAATAATCTGGGTAATTTTTTTCTCTTTCTAAAAGGAAAGATTATAGCATGCTGGCTAGTACTCATACGTATTAGCCTCAGCATAACAAATTATGAAAAATTGACTTCATGAGCATCGGTATCATGCCCTAATATAATTTTATCAGTAAAAATAGGCTATTATCAGTTAGCCTCTCTAATTTCTTTTTCTTAAGATATTTGCTGTTTAAATGTACAATTGATGTAGATTGAAACTAAAATATGTTCCAACTTCCACGGAATGATAGTTGAAGCAAAGGCGGTATTCATTGAGTCTAACCTGAATTGTTAATTATTTTCATATTTTGCCAAAATTTTTAAATATACCCCTACCCAAAAAATGATAGACCAAAAAATGATAGACCAAAAAACCAAGAAATCTGAGAAATTCCATATTTAGCACGTCCGCAACGTGAAATTGCGGACAGAAACTGGCTGTCCGCAACTTCACTTTGCGGACCAATACTTTTTTTTTCAGCCTTTTGATCAAATTTGGGTTTTCAACGGTTCCTGATTGGACAAAAAAAATTGTGGGGCCCACACTTTTTAATTCCAGCGTATAGTCCAAGTTATTTGTTGCTTTGTTTGAGATTTTTAGCTGTCCGCAATGTGAAGTTGCAGACACCTAGTTTTCCACAATTTCACGTTGTGGACGTGCTAAATTTGGAATTCTCAGGTTTCGGTGGTTTTTTGGCAAGGGTATATTTAAAAATTTCGGCATATTTTGATACCAAAAACAGCAGATCTGATATTGTAAAGAATTTACCAAATAAAATTGAAATTACTAGTTTAGACAGTTAAAAGAATAAAGACTCGCGGTGAAAACAGAGCGGATAGTGGTAAAACCATATCCATATCCCTTTCTAATTTTTCAGATACGGATACGGATATAATATTAGATGTATACAGATACGGAACGGATTGGAAATTTATTAAAAAAATATAAAAATATTATTAAAAATACCAAAGCTCATAATATTATCTAATTATAATGGTGATAAAATATTTTTTTCATAATATATATTAAGCTATATGGTATATGAGGGATCTACTTACAACATTCTATAGTCATAATATATCTACTATTCGGATACGGATAATTGAAACGCGAATATCTGTATCCATATCCACACAGATAGTCGGATATCAGATATCCACATTTAATTTTTCGAATACGGATCGGATTTTATCCACACCATTTTCACCCCTATCACCATATATGAAATTCTAATGTACAAAGCATAACTACCAAAGAAAAGATCTGTACCCGCTCTGGAAATAAAATAAGGAGGAAGCTCCCCTAGAGCTGTTCCTAATCCCCAAAGAACAGCCTCCAACTGGACTTGAGGTAGCAACTTGCTCAATGGAACCCTAACCAGAGAAGCTGTTGTAGGTAGAAACAGAGGTGGCCCAAATTCAGAGCAATCTTTGCCAAGCCATGAAGGGGACCGCTTAAGCTGTATGGTATCATATGGTGCAGCTTTCAGATCAACTCGACCGCATTGTACAGCCTTGATGGTAAAAAGAGCTATGTGGGGTCCCAAGTATAGTACAAAGGTGTGCAAACCAGAGCCTAAAAAAATAATCGAATATAATTATCCATCAGATTTCCTCTCTAAAACTAGCTGAACTTGTAAATATTTAAAAAGTTCCCTATACTTTGAAGAAGTCAACTAATAAATGTGAGTCATACAAAATCTCCACATGCTAATTTCATTTTTAGTTGTGATTGAAATTATACAACTTAGACATGTATAACTTTGGCATGCTCAAGTGGTCGGTCTCACTATATTGTAATGTTTGAGTAGTAACATCCTTCTAATAATTCTTTTGCCAGATTAATATATAGGAGTTTCGAGTGAGAGTCAATTTCAGTAAAACTTAAATAACACAACAAAGCAAAAGAAAAAACAAAATGACCAAAACAAGTCCAAAACTGATTTCAAAGCAGGCATCTAACCAATAGAAGCCTGGTATTACTTTTAATGAAACCAATTTGTGGGATGCCCTAATGAAGATGTCAAGTGTTGCCACCATCCAGTACATTTTAACATGAACTTTATATATTAATCCGATATGACAGACCTAATCCAATAGATGATGCCACGCCAAGTCCCACCCACCAGAGTCCAAATCTCACGTAGTTGAAAGCCTCATCTACATGCTATTTGCCATAACAATATACAGAAGTCAACACTGGGAAATGTTAACAAAAATGATTTTAAGGCATTTCTAATTTTAAGATAACCTTTTCATGGGGACCATCAACAATAATCAGCAAAATGCATATGACTACTATCAAGATAAATGACAATGTAATCCAACCGCCATTCTTCAAGATATATAAAATTAATCTCTTCAAATAGGCTACTGTGGCTAGTGAGAAGAATTGAATTGTCTTGATTGGTTGTTTCAGAAGGGTCAAGTTCTCTCTTTCTCTTCTATGCCTTTCACGGAGCTCTGTGCATCAAAGAAGCAGACTTAAATATTTCCGTGTTACCATGAAATGCCATTGAAATACTTTGATCATATAAAAATTTTAGGAAGGCTGGTTGCAACATGTACATATACTTTTACTGGCATCCTTTCGAGTTTAAAATCAGTACTAAAAATCATGTTAAGTTCTTGGTATCCTTCTATACATTGGGTTTTCATTTTCAGATTTGATGACTAAAAAGAATCAAATTAAAGGTATTGGCGTATAGAAACAGAAAGTTTCATCAAACCAAACCAAGCAACTCAAGGAATCTAAGAATTACCAGAAATTGATAGAACCTCGTGCGAAGAAGAAGCTGAATCATTGGCCACCTCTGTCGGACGCTCCATAACCCTAGAATCCACCTCGCGATTGTAAAAATTGGAATCCGCAGATATGGCAAACGTAATAAAGAAAAGAACGCTTTGTTATCGAGTTTCTATTGATTACAAATTTGAAACCCTTGTAGGATCGCAGCAGATGTGAATCCTACAGAGAGACGGTTTGAGCTCCTAGCTGAAGCAAGCGATTTGCTTCTGTTGGAGGAATTCAGATCCAGTACATTACCTGACCGAATAGAATAAGATCTGAGTCGTCTGTTTTAGTCTAGCACGAATCTTAAATCGAACCTCAATAACAAAATAGGCTCGCATTTCAATCGCTCGGTTGGGAGATCATTCTAGTAAGTGCGGTACATGAGGGAATACTCCAGTTGGAGGTAGCAACACGCCGAAAACGCTTGGATTTCTTTCCCTTTTTTCGGTTGTCTTTCTGTGGCCTTATAGTGTGTTCATTGATGTAATTAGTAATTACTCCCTGTTATAAAAGGTGTTCTGCATTTAGGCTTGATAAGTTGAAATTAATTTATAATTTAAATGTAAAAACTTATTTATGTACTTTTCATACAAAAATTTTATCTGCGTTCCAAAATGTACATCTTTTTTTCTCATTCATTTTTTTTTCTTTTTTTTTCAAACTCATCATTTTTCCATCAACACTGATTTTTCTTCGTCCTCTTTGTCTCGAATGACTCCTTTTTGTTCATGACAGTTGTTTCGGTAAATGTACATCAGCAGCGAAACACTCGTCCTCATGTTGCATGGTCTCAATTCTTGCATTGTTTCTTTATTTACGCCTGTCTCTCTGACCTCCTTTCTCTCTATTTCATGATTCACCTCTACCTTTAAGATTTGTTTAAATCGCATCTCATAAGCATGCGAACAATATTTGTGCTTGATATAAATATTTTCTTAAAAAAAAAATTCCTAGAGAACATCACTGGACGCCATTCTTAAAAAATATGTATATGAATTTTATTAGTATTTTGTAGATGGTTGTAAACATATCAACATTATAATTATTTGATATATATATTTCGTTCAAAGCAAATGGAAGGCGTTTGCATGATTTTCTTTTTTAATTCAACCGGATTTTTACTCAGAAACTCTGTCCATGTAACCAAATGCAGTTAATACAAATGGGGCTCAATCCATGTTATTTTTTCAAAAAAAAAAGTATTTTATTATTATAAATAAGCAAAAGATGATAAAATAGTTTACATGAGTCATATAAGTAGCACAATTATTTGATATAACTACTTTTCAAAGTTATTACAAGACTTTTTGACGAGATGACATTGTTGGGCAAGATTGTGTTTTAAGAATGTGGACATTTAAAATTGATAGTGTTCTATTTTTTTCGATCTTATAGGTGAAAACACCTTTTACATTTCATATAAACAATTCCTGTAGAAAATACAAATTTTTCCATAAACATGGTGTGGTTGTTGTGAAAATGTCTGTCATTCAGATGCTTAATGTCCATATGAAAAACTATGCTTATGAGAATCTTTTTGAATGCAAGTATGAAATATAGAATACAATACAATTATAAATATACAACAGTCTATTGTTAGATATAGAGTATATCATCAACAATATTTGAATTAAGTTTCTAAAATACTCTATATGTGTCATAAGCATTTAATATGTTTAGTATTAAATACTTTCAATATTTATTATAGTTATTTTTATCTGTTGATTGTGCGCAAGCTAGTCGCTATGTACATTGGATTATTCAGACAATTTGTGCTCCTACATATGAACCTTAAACCAGTATATTTTATGATGCAATTATAACTTCTCTATAAATAATATATTAACATATTCGTAAAATAAAAAATAAATTTCGTAAACTTTATCAATAACATCGGGTATATAATGTCGTATAATTCGATAAATTTTAAAATAATTTGAAAAGATGCTGATAAATAACAATATAGATATAGTATGAGTACTAAATTGAGAATCTTGCTAATTACCAGCAATACGTACGGACTAGGTAAACAGCGTTACAGGGAAACCCAATAGCAAATACAAACAAAAGCAAAATTCCTCCTGTTCCGGTGACCCGGTTGTCTACTTCTCTCCTAAAAGTAAATTATTATACTATTCTCTTTTGTGTACAACTGGAGAGATAGTAACAAGTGGGGAAATCTTTGTTGGTTGCCCGCTTTGGATTTCCGAGCATCTATTTCGTGCACGAGAGAAGAAAATTGTCAATTTAGTATAGGAATAAAACATAATTATGCCACGTGCCTTATTTTAATGGGCCTGGGCCTCCTTATACCGGGCCAATTTGAGAAAACCTTGGGCTTAGACTAGAAACATATTTATATTTAGAAGGCATGAATTATCATGGTTTCCTTTATTTCTATATCTTCTCCTATGTTACAATCGTGATCACTTAAATTAGTATTGATTAATGAAATAATGAATTACATGTTTATTCTACCTCGAAATTAAAATAAAGATATCTAAGAGATGTTAAATCTTCCTTCAATTCTCCAAAGTTTCAAATGTGTATTGCTGTTTCTGTACAAAATCACAATATATTCCAGGCTCTTTAAGCAGGAACTTTCTGAAATAGTTGCAAATTTGCAATGGTGACATGAAAAAATTATTCATTTTTAGAGTTATAGGCGACCAATTTAAATGATATCTTTACAAATTCAAGCAAACAAAATAGATACCCCAAGAGTGTACTGGACAAGTTGTAGGTGTGCTGAGACTGTACTGCTAAATTCTGGGCTGATGGGTGTAATTTTGATTGCGCAATATTTACAGAGATCTAAACAATAACGAATAAGGTCAAAAAATTCTAAAAGTCCTTACAAATGTAGTTACTAAGATTGTTTCTAGATTTAATTAATTAGTTTCTGATTTTAATACTCTGGTATCAAAATTTAACTCGGTAATTGCTTCTGACAGTAGACTATTAATATATCATGGGATTGAATTTTTCATTCCTCTGTTTCCTTCATTCATGGAAAATGGAGAAATAATTATAGAAATAAGGTTTTTATTTATATAAGAAGTTTCCAAAACCGTACAAGTTAAACATTACCAACATAAAGGGTCCATGTTTAATGATTTTGAAAATGTGGTCCCAGGTAGATATGATGAAGAATCAAGAATGAGAAAGAAGACACAGATTTGTATCTAGAAAACTTAATAGTGGTTTTTAATATTCAGGTAAGAAATATGATCAAATAATTATGCTATAGAGATGGTATGATGTTACTTTCTCACTGCTTTCATGATATGAACTATTTGTTTTTTATCAACTGCTTCAACGATTCAAGACCGGTTTTACGACACGTAAAATTTCAACTGAGTTTTCACTAACTTTTGGCGACACGTGGATCAATTCATGCCTAGCACAAGATGTAGACCTTATTGCTCCAACCTAATACATGTAAATTAAAAAGATTCTACACCATCATTCTCACTAAAATATATGATTTCCTACATGATTACATGCAAAGCAAGTTACAATATTATATACTTGCTAGGTTTGTTTATTTTCTATTTATTTTTAAGTTTATGACATGTCATACAGGCTTAATAGGAAAGGTCAGAAAAAAAAATTTTAATAGAGAGAGGGAGATCTTGAGAGAGAAGAGAGAGAGGTGGATGGTGACAAGGTACCAGAAAAGAAATGTGTAACTCATGATTGAGCTTGAAGGGAAATTGAAATGTGGCAGAGCAATAGTGAAAAAGACTTCACCCAAGCCTAAAGCAAAGCTCCTCTCATGTTTACTACTACTTACCACCTCACTTTCTCAGTCTATATCTCTCTCTCTCTTCCTCTCTTCCTCTTTAACTAGTTGATGCTTTATAAATGAAATAGTAGCAAGTTCTTCGTACCAGTAATTTCTTCCATATGGGGTGGCTTCATTCTCTCTTTACCCCTTTGAAGAAGCTCTGGTTCCGTGTGCATTCTATCAACAAAAAAAGTATGTTTCTTTGTCAATCTCGCATTTTAATGTTTCTATGTAATTCTAATCAAAACTATTACAAGAATCAGTTTCATTTTTGCATAGGTATATTTTTAATGCAAGTACTTAATTATGTTTTATTTGTCATAATATCAATTTATTATGTGTTAACTAACGAGGCACTTAGATTTCAACTTAATTTTTCCATGTTATGAAATATTCAGCTTCAATTGCTGAAATATTTTTTATCGCATGTGCACTGTTGCATATTTTTTTTTTATAATCAGTGCAGAGCAGCTCGTCGCATTTATCCATCATGAATTTATGTTCTATAATGTATTGAAGTTGTGACATGTATACGATAATGATCTGTGTTTAAAGAAATGCTGATTTCTTATGATATAAAATCTCCTAACAAGTATCTAATCTTACTTAAATTACCTGTTTTTCTTAGAGAGAGGAATTTACATATTATATGAGGATGTGAAGAAGTGCCAGTGTGAGGATGTACAGATCCTATGGTCGATCCTTGTCGAGTCGCATCCATCTGCATTGTGCTTGAAGCAATGAGGCAGCAGTATAGAGATGCCTTAAGCTCTCATGTAAATAAATAGATACTGAGAGCGGAATCCAGTCCGGGATGCTGGAAATTCCTAACCCTGTTATGCTTTTCTTGCAATTATGGGGATTAGAGAGGCTTTATGCCTTTTCTCTCAGAATTAAATTCTTCTCTTCTTTTGGGCATTTTTCTTGAAAATGTGCTTTTCTTTTTACTTGATTTTCCTTTCATTTTAATTCTAACTATGAAGGATTGGTATACCTTCACATTTTTTCACTTTGTAATAGGTTTGTACTCTTAATGGAGGTTACTCTGCTGCTGTTGTGGCAATAATGACGGTCACACATGGACTGTTAAGAGCCGTCTGATCTAAATTGAGCAATTTAGATTTGATAAAATAAATTGGCTGATATTAAGTAGACAGCTTTGTCTCACTTCTGTTGTTATTCCACAATGGAAGCAGTAATGGGCCCCTATTCTATGATAACTTTTTGTACATTTTCAGCTGCATCTATGTAATGTAGCTTGGCCTTTGTTGGCAAATTTCAGAAAAAAAAATATATATAAAAGGTTTGCTTGATTGATGTGTGACCCTACATTTTAAATCATCATTTGATATTACTTTTCTTCCCTACATTTTGTCAAATATCTCATATTAATTTCACTGCCATAGATACATCAGCTTTTTTGCTTTCATGGCAAATTAAATAGATTTTGTTTTTTTTTTTTATAATTTAGGTGAAATGTCCTCTACTATAGACTTTCTTTTAAGTCCTAATATAATTCAATTTCTGTTTTCATAAAAAAAAATAAGGGAAAAAATTTACACAAATGATTAAGTTTATTTGGCATCGCCTAATTAATTAAGCCTTACCTTCTGCTCCCAATGTAAAAAATAGTATTCATTTATTTGTTTACCCAAACTTAGATCCTGTAGCTCAACCTAACATACATTTTTTATACTGGTTTTGGTTGTTATTTTCACAATTCTCTTCATAATAACTAAATTAATGATGGTCATTTCTTAAAACACTGAGAATTAAAACCGAAAAGGGACATTCTAACTTTCTGATGGTGATAGAATAAGCGTGCAAACATTAATGAACTGTGTGAAGATGCCAAATGGAATAGCATGTTTTTTTTTTCATTGGATTTGGTGGTGAGCACTTTTCTTTTGCATTTTCTCTTAATAAGTTAGTTTGTCTATTGAGAGTAGTTGAAATGTAGCGGGGTTACCATTCCTTGTTCGGATTCCCTGTGGCCATGCTTTGTGTCAGCCTCTCTGTAGCTGACCCGTTTTAAATAGTAAATTTATCAGCAGTAACGGACAAAAAGAAATAAGCAGATGTAGAATTAGTTAAACTTTAAAATTGTTTCTGAAAATAATTACTCCACAATTATTTTTTGGATCATATATTAGAGTATAACTAGGGTGCTCCTAAGTTCACCAAACCTCTTGTGAATTTGACTCTAAAATATATCGAATCGACTTTAAACGATGAATCCAAACCGTTGAAACCCTTCTACCTAATGAGTGATGTGTCTACATGTGAAAATTTTAAAGTTTCAAATTAATTTAATATAGAGTCAAGTGGTCAAAGGAGTCCAAAAAATGAATGCATTAAAATTAATTTATAAACCTTAAACTTTTGACCACTTGACTCTATATTAAATTCATTTGAAACTTTAAAATTTTCACATGTAGACGCATCACTCATTAGGTAGAAGGGTTTCAACGGTTTGGATTCATCGTTTAAAGTCGATTCGATATATTTTAGAGTCAAGTTCACAAGAGGTTTGGTGAACTTAGGAGCACCCTAGTTCTACTCCATATATTACATAAAAAATGCTATGTTTTAATAATACTCTGATACCAAGCAGTTAGGGATGTGCAAATTTTTGTATGAAATAAGAGTCAAAAATTCAAAATTACATCCGTAATTATATATTGGTTCTAATTAGAAACGAAAGCATTGTAATTTTGCAAATAAAATCATGCTATCATCGGATTTTCGTTGTAAATTAATCACTAGTTCTATAATCTTTCCAGCAATGTTTCATTACTTCGTTCAATAAATCAGGTAAGCCAATACGAAAGGAAAAAATGAATACCTACGGGCGGTTTGACAAAAAAAAAATGATGCTAGCACGAATCCAAATTATGCAATCCAAGAAAAACAGTCGTTGAGCCGCATCTATGTCAAATTGTCAATTAATCACAACAATATAAATATGAACTTCTGTGAGGCCCAATAATAAGGCCCGTATACAAAGCATATATTTTTTATTTTTTTGAAGCCTGTATGAAGACCCAAGAAAAAAAAAATTGGTTTACTTTACATTTTACAAAGATGCCAAATGCGCTGTGCAAGGATTGTCATTTTTTCTTCCCTTTTTTCGGAGTAATGTGAAAGGCAAGAGTTAAGAAAAGAGATGTAGAAATGAAAAAAAAAAACAAGAAGAAGTCAGAAAGCTCCCTGTTAATGTAAATAATGTCTACAATAATTTAATTTTTCTTAACAGCGTAAACTTGTAAACTGTCTTTTCTTTATCTTTTTTTATTCTCGTTCTTAATTTTAAATAAAAAAATTTAACGAAAACAAAACTGGTCGCACAGAGGAGCAGCTGGATGCCATATGAAAAGTTGGTTGTTATCGACCATGAGCACATTTTTGTATCTGTAGATAATATCTTCCATACTCATAAATGATGTATTTCATGTGGTGGTTAACTGCGAACTTTAAAACAGAGTTGCTGCAATGTCTTCAGATTTTTATTTGATTCTTATTGATTCTTATATTATTAAATAAAAATGAGCCAATGATTGTTGTCGCTAAGGAGCAGCTGGATGCTTAACTGCCTGGCTGGAACTGCATTGACCAGTTGAAATCCAGTCAACAGCTGTATGACACCAATGCCATTTCCAAGTTTCCAACCTGTTTTTCACATTGCCAGATTTTTTTGTTACACAATTTTTTGTGGTACTATTGGTACATATTTCATTTTTGCTGTTAATTTTTAACTAATTGGAATGTTCAATACTTTGTAAGACAAGTTCATAAGTTTTTTTTGGTTTATTTTTGGTTTCATCCATGATCAGGTCTGTGGCTCTGTTCCTAATTCATGCCGAAAAGAACAGAACAGATCACAGAATTTTACATGGCCACAGAAAATCACTAGATCTCACTTTTGTTCTCCTCCTCAAGCCAATCAAACAACGACAACCTAGCCGACCAAACCCAAAAATGCCAAGCTGCCAACTCCTAACAAAGAGAAATTCCAGCCTGATATGTTCATACTTCTCATACCCAACACCCCTCTCCTCTTAGCTATAAAAGTCCCTCAACCTCTCCATCTATTCATCATCCCTCAAGCAATCACTCACTCAATCAATCCAATTAATTCCCCATACTTGCAAATTCCAAGCACATATTTGAGAAATGGAGGCCATGTTGAAGAAGAGTCTCTTCGCCGTTGCGGCAATTATGATCATGGCCTCCTCAGCCGTGGCAACTGATGCACCTGCGCCTTCCCCCACTTCCGGTGCAGAGACCAGCATGCCGGTTTACGCTGCTGCTGCTTCGGTTGCGGCATTGGCCTTTGGTTACCTATTTTGAAGAAGCGAGAACCGTGATAGCGGGTTTGTGTGCTTCCATGCATGTGTAATTAATTATGGCATATTGAGGGATATTTTACTTGTGGGTTGAAATTTAATTAGCACATTTGTTAATTGGTTTATTTGGTTTTAATATCACTTTGAAGCGTGAAGGAAGAGGAAGCTGAATTTTGTAAGCTATCATTGATTATTAAAAATTCTTTATTCTGTAAATTCTTTTCTCCTTTTTCATCTATAAATATATTATTGGTTTGATCTGGTTCCACGATGGCTCTGTTGTTATATTAATCTTCGTACCTTTTATTCTATGTTAAAATAATCAAATGCCTGCTGTTCTAAACTACAAATTCAATATCCTTTGGTAATCAATAAGGGCAAGTGTGCAACAGGCAAAAACTTAAAAATGAATTAAAATAAAAACGCTTTTCAACAGGTAATTAGCAAACCAAGATTTTAAATGCTAGATGCAAAGTAGGTGGCATACTGGTATGGATGCTATGCAGTTAAATGCGAAAACATGCGCACCGGATTTATTTAACCAAAATCTGAATTGAAAGATCACAAGTCATAATTAACACGTCCAAAAACAAAGATACTTGTACAATGATCTTGACCAATACAATTAATAGGAAATTAACAAAGTACATTCGAGTGAAATTTAGACAGAGAACCAGCTTGTGGTTGCGTTGGTCATGACATCGATCAATCCATTGCTCCGGCACGAATGAATGGTCATAAATTGATCAGCATTGAGTTTCTTTGTGATCCAGCCGACATCAAAATAGATGTACTGTGATGAAGGAAGATCAACCTTTATTGCATCTACATCTAACCATATGAGAAACCGCCGAACCTATTCAATTAATCAGACAATGAACAATGTTTTATTTTACCTTACTATTCATCAATACTCTGGATGAACTTGAAGGTTCAGGTTAATGGTACCAGTAATAGAAATACCAATATTGACAGAGTATTTCTTGCTTCATGCAGCACACGAACAATAGGGCCAAAAAAAGCTACATATATTCCGTGTGTTGCATGAGGCAAAAACTACTCCGTCAATATCTTTACCCCTCAATATTGGATGTGCAATGGGAAAGAAACAATCAATTTTCAAGATACGCAGTTTCTCAAATGATGAGGGACTCCTCTAAATACTTATTGTAGCATGGAATACTGACAAACGAACAATAGTTTGCAAATGTATCTTACCATATTATGTTCTGAGCAGAGTTCTAAATAGCATGTTATAGCGCCGGTATAGCGTTTTCGGATCATAAAAGCTATAGCGCTATCGGTGCTATAGCGGTGCAACATGGGCATAGAGCCATTTTTTTAGCCGTTCCGCTATGACGCAATAAGCTCTATTTAAACCTTTGATTCTGAGCATATTCAAAGTTCTAATCACCAATTTTTTCTCACTAGAACTGTTGAGAACAGATTGGACTCAGAAATCGGTACTCCTTAGAAATTAGCCCCAATTAATATACCAATTTTAGTTTGTCCGGTGAGAATAAAAAAAATTAAAGATCTTACCTGGATGCCCTTGAGCTGGCTAACGATTCCGTAACGGACAACGCCAGTTATTTTCGGTTCGTAGTAGACAAGGTAGTCAAACTCCACGTAGCAGGGGCCTGAGAGATTCACTTCAAACTCCCCGTCTGCCTCAGAGAAAGAGAAGGAAGTGACAGTATCTGGTAAAAGACCTGGCGGGAGGCCGTACTGAAGGAGGAGATCGTACACGGTCGTGCCATTGGAAAGAGAAGGAGATGACGTGGCAACAGGGTCGTGGTGGTTGCACGTGGCGATGGGAAGGAGAAAGAGGAACGGAACGAGAAGGAAAGCAAAAGGAGGAGAGAGCATTTCGTCGAACACTCGGTGCGCACTAATGAGTTCCCCAAATTGGCAACAGCCGCAACGAGCCTATAGTCATATACCAAGGAAGAATTACTCGATGAGATCTATCATAGTCATGGACGGTCCTGATTAGAACGGAGGTGTCCGGTTCGATCGGGCTCGCCCAGTAACTATTAATAGACGTCTAGTGGGGGGAGCAGCTTGGGTCCGATGCCCATCGGACTCAAACTAGGTCCGATGGGTTATATAACCGTCCGATCAGCTTGAAGATACGTGCGCGTTCCTTTAATATCCGTGCGGGTTCGCTTTAATATAGTGTGCACGGATCTTAAAGCAGATTGGACTGTTTTGTAACTCATCGGACCCAAGCTGCTCCCCGTTCATTTGTCAAAATAAAAAAGACGTCCAGTGGCCAGTGGGGTTTGGTCTCTGAATTATTTTTGGATTTTTAGCAGACACGAGACGGCTATAATGGTACCATTACTGAATCTCTGTTGAATGAATCAGTACATATTTGATCATAATTTCTTTTAGAAATAAAAAATAATCAAAGCTACGGAAAAGAAGCTCATTCTCTCCAAAAAATAGTGATACGCCTTTACCAAAATATAGTCTGATGAAACTGTACCAGTAGTGTAACTCAGCAGTTTTCTAATAAATATAAGGTATTGATTGAATTTAACATCTTAAAAACACTAAAAGTCTCAAACTACACTGTTAGTACAATCCCATAAATCTTTACGTAGTGGAATCGTATCATTAGTGTGATTCTATCTATTTTTCAAAGCAAACAAATAATCATTTTCTTTTTTCCAGAATTAAAGATTTCTAAAAAATCTTAGACTGATATCATACTTCTACCTTCCTTTTTTTTTTGTTCTTTTATAAACCTTATCTTCAAGAATTTGTCCCGTACCTTTTTCTTGAAGTCAATATTTATAGGCATTCTTTTCTTGCAGTATATGTAGAAAATATGACATTTTAATTTCACGTCGCTATTAACTACTTTGACAAGTTAAGATTATCTTTTTACTATAGTTAATATGTTTTTTGAAAAGTTACTGGTTAATATGTCAAACAACTCATTTTCCTACCTAACGCAATTTCTAACAATAAATTGGCTGATTAATTATCAGCACACCTCCAACCAATTTTCAACGATGCTTCTGCATATGATATCCACAAATTGGTTATCCACATAAATTTCTCAAATATATAATCCAAGATCCCCTATTTTCCTCAGGAGATACTAGATCTTAAGAGCATCTGTATCCCTGAAACTCTCAGAGTTTCTAAATAACTGTTAACAGAATTTTAGAAATTTCAGACTCTCTGAATTTCTAAACCTCTACATCCCTGAAATTATAATTAGAGTTTCTTAATTGCCACATTAGCATTTAATTAAAACAATATGAAAAATTGAGCCAATAAGAATTGATAATTTTGCCATGTCAGAGTTTTGAAACAGTTTCATATTTAGAAACTCTTGAACAAAATTGCTAAATATGAAATCCATCTACATCCCTGAAACTAGTTTAGAAACTGCCATGTCAGCTTTGAAACTCCAAGAGTTTCAGGAATGTAGATGCTCTTATATACGCGGTAAACAAGAAACATCATATTTTTTTACTAATTATAGCAAACAAAAACGTTTTAGTGGGTAAACTCCAATCTTTAAAATAAAAATTGGAATTATGGAAAAATAAGGCGAATATACGGATCAAGTGTCTAATTGTTCATCACAAAAAAATATATACGCGAAATTAAGTGTGCATCATATTTTCATCTTTAGTTAGATATTTTAAATTCAAACTTACAATAACAAAAACAACAACCAAGTCTTTAGTCCCAAACAAGTTGGGATAGACTAGAAATGAAACTCAGTCGTAGTTATAAGGTGAAGTAGATAGTAACCAAATAGTAATAGTACTGCTAATTGTAATGATAGTATCACTAATAAAATATTAACTATATCATGTCTTTACTAAAGATCGTGGGGGGTCAAACCTCAGATCTCTATTCATATGGTATAAAACCTATAATACTACTTCTAAACACGCCTAAACAATATTTCCTAAGTCACGACTCTAATACGTGAATCAATAACTTCCACGCGCTCATATCCAAATTGGACGACTCTAATTTTGATATTCAGCCACAATTTCATGACTTTCAATGTCTTTTTTTTTTTTTTTGAAATCATGAATCGAGGGTCAAGCCACCCAACACAATTTTAAACTCTTATGTATATTGTAGAAGATTTTTTCATTTTGTGGATTTCGAACCCATGACCTCTCATGAGACCTATGTCCACTAGACTAAAGACAAATTCTTATGACTTTCAATGTTCTATGTGATTAAATTTTCTTAGTTAAATTGAACTTATCTATTGAATTAAAATTCGAATGATATATTTTTTTTTCTCCAAACAAAGGCTTTAGCAATTGTTTATTTTCTAAAAAAAACATGAAAAGAGAAGAAACAAATGAAAATTAGAGCAGCATGAAGATAGACAAATGTTAATCCGAATCGGACGACTCTAATTTTGACAACGCTTTAGTTAAAATGTTGTTAAAAGCACCCAAGTACATACCGTACAGAGATAGTAATTTTTCATTCAGATTTTAAACTGGCGACATATTGTACAAAAAAATATTATTTTTACCACTGGACCAAAAAAAAATTCTATTCTATCATTCTGAGTTAGAAGCAATCCAAAACCTCTGTTTTCAACATTATTCGGATCGACGTTCTTCGTACACTATTTTCACAAACTAATCTAAATGGCGTTTCTTTTTATAATCCAAACGTACTCAAAGCCTCTATTCTCAAAAAAATAATTCGACAAATACGAGATAATATTCTTTTAGGAAAATGCTAGCGTACTACATGTAGCATAGTGACATATCGTACTACTTTTTCAAAAATTTATTAATTAGATTTTAAACGACAAATCCAAACTGTTGAAATTGATCTACTTCACGAGTGATGTATTTACATATAAAATTTATAAATTTTTACATTCATTTAGTATAAAGTCAAGCGGTCAAAAAAATAATAGAAGATAAATGTATTAAAATTAACTTATAATTCTTATTTTTTGGCTGCTTGACTTTCTACCAAATGAATTCAAAATATTATAATTTTAGCATGTAAATACATCACTTATGTAGTAGACTGGTTTCAATGGTTTGGATTAGCTATTAAAATATATCCAATAGGTTTTTGAAGAGATAGTACGACATGTCACTATACTACAGGTAGCACGCTGGCCTTATTCTATTTTTTAACATTAATAATTTTTTATATTTTATGGAAAAATATGAAAACAATATGAAGGAATAAATAAGTACCTCCTTCCATTTTTTTCCCCAATTTTTGAAAAATCAAACAACATTGGTTTGAATAAATTTGACACTTTCTTCCATTTTCTTTCATTGTTTTAGCATATTAAACGTACCGTTAGGTTTCCTTCAAATTCTAAGAGTATTGTAATTTTAATATCTTTGTTGAATTGATTTAGGGGTTAGATAGTCCAAATTCGTACTTTTTGTAAAGGTACATTTACAGACTACAAATCTATACTGTATATCTGTATGAGTTTCAAAATTTCAAGTTTTTATAACAATCTGAAAGCCCAGATAAAGTTTCATTGGCAATTTGCTATAGCTAAAATCAACCATTAAATTATCAAATTTCATGAGCCCATATTTTTCCTTTGTTATTTTTATGTTATTGTCCAAAATTTACTAAAGCTATTTAATGACCCTCTTTGAAAGTCTAGATAAATCAAATTTAAAAAGAAAAAAAAAAATAGAAGGGGCATACATTCTATTTTTACGTTATAACAAAAGAATTGTTTGGCAAATGAAGTAATATAGTAGATGCAATAGAATATATGAGAACCTCAAAGGTGAGCCATTTTTACCCTGTTTTTGATGTGTATGGCGATTAAATAGAGGTGAAAGTGGAACCGGGGAACATAATCAAAATATTTACTTTGTTTTTGGGGGATTTGATTACTGGTATTGCTACGTGATCTTCACTAGAAAAGGAAATACGTGACGTACTGACGTGACAAACACGCCATGATTTGGTTACGTGATGTGACGTGACGTGACGTGATCAATTTTTTTTTTCACGTGACGTGACTAAAATGGTGGCGAATGGTCACGTCACCGTAGTCACGCCGTGACCATACGTGACGTGTCGTGACCATACGTCACCGTAGTCACGCCATGACCATACGTGACGTGTCGTGATGTAAATTAGTTATGTTAATTTTTTTATATTTTAATTTAAATTGTTGAAAATTTAAAAAAATATAAAAATTATAAAATAAGTAAATAATGTTGTAAATATTATTTTTTTAATAAATGTTGCATCTGACATTACTTTAAAAATTAAAATTATAAACATTTATTAGGCTAAACTAAAGAAAATAAAAATCAGTACTACATGAGTACCAATATCACTGAACTTATACTAAAATAAAAATCTGAATGCTCTATACATATAGAAAAGTTGGATACTTTATGTTTTATACTGTGACGTGACGTGACTGTTTCGTATGATGTGACGTATATTTTCACTGGAATGTGGTCACGTCACGCATCACGCGAGTCACGTCACATAATCGAATGATGTTAACGTGACGTGACTTCTCTAATCTTCACCATTGGTAACATAATCAAAATATTTACTTCTATCGATTGTCGTTCCCACGTGTTCCTCCAATAAAAAACCATGAGCTCAACAAGAAAATTCAAAACTGATCAATTTAAATTACTTAATTTACTCCCAAAATACGACACGTGTAATTGCAGAGAACAGAGAAGGCAACAAACCGTTAGCTACAGAGAAGTATTAACCTAGGTACGTACAATACGTGGTGACTTCCCACTGGAGAGTATGCTGATACTACGGTCCCCGCCATGTGCGAGATTGACCCGGGTATAAATGAGAATTTTTTTTTTTTTGCCCTTTTGATGATTGGTGAATGGTGATTACACAGCCATATAAAATGCGAAGTTATAAATGCGAGGTTTTAAATACAATCTCTGACATCACGACAAACAGCTGGCAGCGTCTCCCGTTGTAAAAGATTTGCTCGACGAAATGGAACAGTTCTCGGTCGAATCTGCAGACAATCTTATATGGAATGCAGAATTCATATTGATTAAGTTATCCTGTCGTTTTAGTTTGAATCCGTTACAGCGTTCGTTATATATTGACATAAATTTTGAAGAAATTTCGCGTATTACAGATTTGAACTGAATTGTTTTAGATGTTGATGGGATAGTCAGATAGTCCGTTTAATAAGAAATGATATGATAATGTACAGGATCCAGCCAAATGAAATACAAGCCCCTTCCGCCAGTTTTCTGTACCTCATAGTGTTATTTTAAAAAAAAAATAGTCTGTTGCTGTTCTTTCTAGAAAAAGAAACAATCTGCACTAACAGGTTCAACATCCTGTCGTCTGTTGCTGTTCTCTCTAGAAAAATAGTTTGTTTATATCTTATTTGTCAATGATGCTGTGCGGTGACGTCGACAGGTTTTCCAAACTATAATCCGAAAGGCCAGCAATATCAACTGCCTTAAGACTTAGCGCTAGGTACCAGCGTTATTTGAGCTCTATAATAATATCTAAGAATGAAGCGGTTTTCAGGACGACCAGTAAGGTACGAAATAATCCAGCAAGCGTCTCATCTGCACATTCCTCTTTTGAAAGGTGGGATCGATTGGAACTGTTCAATCTGTGTTAAGATTTGTGCGAATTAGCTATGCACGAATTTTTAAATTTTTTTACCATATAGTCAAGTGAATTTTGAAAGAAATACCAAAGGCCTTCTTTTACAGGGTCTCAAGCGTCTTTTATTCTTTTTGATTTGATGCTGTGGGGCTAAAGAAGTCCGGACTCCGTCTACGCTGAGTCTCTGCGTGAAATACAAACTCATTTGTTTTATTATTAAATTAATCAATTCACGGGTGCTACATATACATTCAATAGAAATATAGGATGATTTTGGGCTATCATCAAAGAATAAAAATTGATTCTGGGCCTAAGGATTGGGCAGTTTGATTCTGGGCCTAAGAATTGGGCAGTGATGGTATCCATTTAATAGACCATACCCATATTAGATAATCCAAATAGGCATCTTATCCATTCGTATATGTGTTCGTATCCATTCGTATTCGAATTTATAGATTATTCTCAATAAAAACTTTCATATATAAATCCGAGACAACATATGTGATATACAGTGATCTTTTACATGTATCAATATAACTGCATTTTAAAATATTGTGGATCCTATCGAGGAAAACAGTCCTAAAGTCATTTCTCAATAAATATTATGATGCTTAATTAGATGAATGAGTAAAATGGTAATTTTAATTTAGATCAATGAGTAAAATATTTATTGAATACGGAAAGGATATCAAGCGGATACGAATACGGATATGAATATGTATAATTCGGATAATTCTTGATCAAATTGGTCACTTCATCATGGAACTAAAAAACATATTCGCATCCGTATCCGTTTCAAAACTATTCAGATCATTATCAGTACCTAGTAGTATTCAAATCCAAATATCTAAAATCATCATTTTTCAAAGCGGATCCGAATAAAATCACATAATATCCGATCTGTTTACACTCACATTCTTGCTGTGACTACAGTAGCCAATTGGGCGTACTATTTGTTCAAAAGGTAAAATTGACGAATTTTTTTATTTCAATTTCTTTTTTTTCTTAATTAATATCCAAAATACTACTAATAAAATGGTACATATTTTTATGTGCAATCGTCCAACTAAAAATACGTCTTAGCTCAATCTCTTGTCCTCCATTTCTTTTAGGTGTTTTGTTTCAATTTATTCGATGTTTTTCCTTTTAAGTTTGTTCGTATTTACTCGATTATTCATTACAAATTATTTTTTTTATTTCTTCCTGATTTACTTGAACTGAACAACAACAAAAGCAAGGAAATAATTGTACCAAATCGCACACGATGAAATGGAGAAAAACCCTGTACTTTATAAATACTTTTTTTACAGTATTTATAATTCTGCCATTTTGCAGCTTTTGCAGGTATCAGTCTACTGTGAGGGTAATAAGATATGTGTCGTATTCGTGAATAATTTACGAAATAAAATATTTTTTTGACATTTTCGAATCGAATACCAAATAAAATGCAAAAAAAAAAAAAACATTTTATATATTTTATTCGTGAATAAAATGCGAATCATGAATTATTCGCGAAAAAAACATGAATACAAATTTTATTTTATTTTTTGTTTTCTTGTGGTACCAAATCATTTCCGAATTATACCCGAATTATTCTCGAATTACGAATTTAAATTATTCTCGAATTATGAATTTTTGATATTGCCGAACCGAATCTGAATAATTCATTTGTCACTGTGAGTGTGAGTGTGTGACAATGAGGGCAATAAATAAATTACAATAATATGATGTTAAGTCAAATCAGTTTCATCTCGTACAGTTATACGAGGAAAATTAACCTCATTAAATTATTCTGATTTCTTTCCCAACTACGTTAATATATCTACTAATCTGATACACACAACTATGACAGCATTTAGTTTCCCAATAATGTATGGTTCAGAAACTGGTCTCTGAAAAAAGTTTGTGGAGTATATGCGTCGTTAATTTTTGAGAATCCGAATCTGTTGTAAGCCTGTAATTCTTTTCGGAATTACAGGATTCTAAGATTTTGAGACCAACCTTTTAAATATTTCCGTGGATGTATCTCGAAACCATTCTAGAAAAAGTAAGTTTTTATGCACGCATCTCGAGAAAGACCAACTGTTATGATCGAAATTACAGAATCCTGTAATTCCCCGAGAATTACAACAGATTTATTTTCAATTTTTGAAGCTTTGTTTTTTTTTACTTCAAACGTATATCTTGTTTTAATTTAAAAAAAATGAAAATATTTTAAATTGTGACATTGTGAAAATATTTTAAAATGAATATATCTACTAATCTGATACACACAACTATGACAGCATTTAGTTTCCCAATAATGTATGGTTCAGAAACTGGTCTCTGAAAAAAGTTTGTGGAGTATATGCGTCGTTAATTTTTGAGAATCCGAATCTGTTGTAAGCTTGTAATTCTTTTCGGAATTACAGGATTCTAAGATTTCGAGACCAACCTTTTAAATATTTCCGTGGATGTATCTCAAAACCATTCTAGAAAAAGTAAGTTTTTATGCACGTATCTCGAGAAAGATCAACAGTTTGGATCGAAATTACAGAATCCTGTAATTCCCCGAGAATTACAACAGATTTATTTTCAATTTTTGAAGCTTTGTTTTTTTTTACTTGAAACGTATATCGTGTTTTAATTTTAAAAAAATGAAAATATTTTAAATTGTGACATTGTGAAATTTATAGAAGTTCTCTATCGACTCGCATTTTAATAAATTAGAATATTTAAGAAACTTTGAAACACATGAATAAAATTGAAAATATCAAATCAACTGTATCTGAGCTCGAAACTCTACTCTACTGTGCAATACTATCATATGCTAAGTCGTACATAATTAATTGCAACCAACATTGAAATGAATAAATCACATGCTTTTGTAAATCTTTAAAAATACATTATATTTTTGTTTCATCTATTTTTTTTATTAGTTATTTAGTTGTGATCAATCCTTATAAACTTTAAATTCTCATATTATTACAAATTTACTATCAAGATTCAATCCAATAAATATTGATTTTCTTTGGTCTTCTATATTATCTGTCGATCTCGTCTCTCTATATAATACATATAGGGACAATTTATAGTCCATAAAAATAATGCGGATCTCTAATTTTATTTTATTCTTCTTCTTTTTTATTTTTTAATTGCTCGCATTGTTTATAATACTTGCCATTATTATGATGATTTCAAAGAGAATATATATAAGCCGTAAAATAATTTGTAACTTAAGTTTTATGTAATCCGATTATATAAGGGAAACATGATAATTTGTAACTTAAGTTTTATGTAATGAAATGGATCTAAGCTGTCTTGTTTAAATTTAAAAAAAAAAAAACTTCTACAGTACTTATATACACTGATGTATGCAAATTTAAACAAACTAGTAAATTGAATTTGGATCATAATAATAAGAAAGAAGCAACACAAAGAGAATATTCATGCACATAAAATACGGAGAGAGATCCAAAACATATAAGAAAGAAGCAATACAAAGAAATGAGGTAATTTTTCGAGGAGTAAAGATACCAACAGTGGTGGTGTATAATCGGGCAAAGGAGGATGCGGTGTTGTGGTCTCGATACTGTCAAAACAGGGGTGCTGTCATGACTCGGGTCCGGGTCCTTTCTCATATTGAAGCATAAATAATTTTGTAATTCATTAGGATTGGATGTTGTAATCACGTTTATTAATACAATCTTGGTAGCATATATCTACCAAGTTTAAAAAATATATATTATCTTAATTCGGATCAGAACAATTTTAAATGACTGAACCGGTTCAACATATCCTGTAAAATAGATGCATACATACTATAAAGAGTCGTAAAATAATTAATTTTTTTTTTGTAACGAGCTGATAAAAAAGCTAATCGAGTTAAATCAAACTTGAATTCACTTGTAATTAAACAAGTCGATCCAAAATCCAGCGAGCTAATTACTAATTTTCTCCAAGTCGATCTCCAGCTGCGAGTGTACGAGTGCAGCTAAGCTATTTTGGATGACGAAAATAATTAGCGGATGATAAGCATGCAACATAAAAGTAAACAAAAACATGGAAGTGTGATGAAATATAGAAGCAAAATTAAACTTTACCACGCGTATTGCTAACCTGCTTGAAATTTTCATGTTTTTTCGCGGTTATTACTTCGCCAATGCTGGATAATTAAGTCGAAGTATTTTTTAACCGTTGTAACTTGTAACGACATCTTTCACCCGCTATACAATTGGCTGTATAATCTTTAGAACTGAATTTTTCTGCATATATAGAAAAAGCGGGCAACGCACGAATCGTAATGTAAATTAACGGCAAGGAAAGTTAGGTGACATCGCTGCTCTTTGTAGTAGGGAGATAGATCTTCTGACACGTGACAACCTCGAAAATTATGTGCTTTTAATTTGTTGGGACTTGGGAGAAAGGTTTGCCAAATGAAGCACATTATTAAATTTATAAATTCGGAAACTATTTAATTAGTTGCTTTATTATGCAAATTAATAATTTTATGAATTATATTAAATTAATTAATTATCTTACATAAGACTTTAAAAATATGTCAACAGAGAATAATTTAAATATAATACAATATTATGAAGGTATAATTAGCACAGCATCCCGCATGGATTGCATGCATGCATGCATGATGCATGCGGCATAGGCCTTTTGCTTGGAAAGATTGTTACTTTGGAGAGCACCATTGATCCATCTCTGCTTTAGTTTCTAGTCTTTCATCCTCGATCCGTTCAAAATAAGTACAGGAAAAGAATCAAAAGAAAGATTTAAACAAAAGGAAATTAAAGTATCTTAGAAGCTTTGCCACTTTAGCTTCTTTTTTTGTTCTACTTGCCTGGAAAACCCAAGAGAAAATTCACTTTGGTTTCTTTCTTTCTGCTTTTCCTTTTGCTTTTTACCATTTCCAGGGTTTGATTTAGCTAAAAATAATTCTTTTGTGGCACAAATATATAGTTTGCTTTTCAAGATTTAATGGCAACGCATGAAGCCACAGATGCTGGATATTCTCTAGATCTCTGGCCATGTAGGAAAATGAATCTATCCGAATTCTAGGCAGGATTTTTATTAGGGTAACAATTTTTTTTACTGATACGACTCGTGAGTTGCAGACTGCTGTGAATTAACTAATTCAGTATGTGGTTTGTTCAGAGATAAGCAAACATTTCTCCATAAATTGGCAAGAATATGATTATACATATAGATCTATATACCCGGTTTTCAAATTCCAGAGATATCCCTGGTTCATTGTGATTCTGCTACTTTTCGAATGCTGAGTAACAGGGATGTGCATGGAAAGAGAAAAATATAGTACCCATATATAGATTATCAAGGAAAAATTAAATAAGTGAAGGTGCAATTTGCAGGTAATTTTTTGATAAAAGGCACTTTGTGCCCGTTTCATATATGAAACCAAAGTTGTAATTTACAAACAAACTAAACTATGAACTGCACAGTCCGCAGAGCATCAAAAAGCATGAAAAAATTTGCAGGTAATTTAATAATTAATGTTCATCCCAGCTCTGTGGTATAAATCGTTATTTGTCAAAATTAATTATACACACAAAATATAAGTTAAGATAATCTAAGGCATTGTGATTGATTATTTCAGAAGTCAATTGTAGCTTGCTACCAGCAGTGTATTTGTGCTTTAGCCATGCGCTGCGCATTTTTGTAAGATGGTATAAACAATGGTACGACCAGATTACCAGATAAATTTATTTATTTTTCTGGAGCGTATCTTATATTTCACGTGCACAGTAAAATCAGTGTGTGATCAACTAATTAATTAACATCGAATAATATAATGAAAGAGGAAAAATAAATTGTGTACAGAAACTATTTTAACATGATTCTGCAGTTAAGAATTCTATTATCATAGTTGAAGCAGTCTTGAATCTTTACACTCATAACAAAATAAAAATATCAAAAATATTACTTCTCCATTTAAGTAATATGACTGGGATATATCGCCTCAATTCTCAAGATGTACGGTGAAGCTCTTCATGCATTTATTATATATGCATGCGTCGGATCGATGTCTTTGCAATTGATGTGCCAACTATGCTCTTCCTGATGATGACATTGTCACCTTTTTTGTTCGTCTGACAAAAAATTAATACACATTAATTTTGTTAGTAAGTTAACTATGAAGAGAGATTAATTGAAATAACCCATGTTTTGATTGTTTTCTACTTAAATTAATCATCTACTGGTAATTTTCAAATTGCACCATACATTATTTATGAATTAAATTAATGGGGCATCATTTTTCATTTTTTTTTTATGGTAAGATTAATACAATTAGATTTTGTTTTGTCAACAAATTAAGCATTGGGGATGAAGATATA
Source organism: Carex arenaria (assembly GCA_964058825.1). NCBI lineage: Eukaryota > Viridiplantae > Streptophyta > Magnoliopsida > Poales > Cyperaceae > Carex > Carex arenaria. The sequence continues at coordinate 191,622 of CAXKVW010000956.1, forward strand.
TTATTTCTAAGATAATAACACGGATCAAAACTCACAACTCAAAAATTGAAATAATTGTTTCCAAACAACGGGAGAGAGAAAAAGAAAAACGAATTCCAACATACCAAACATAAATGTCCACTCCTCCAACCACCACAGAAGATCCGAATCCGAGAAAGAGGCGAGGACAAGTACCTGTTATGGATTGGATCAGGACCCCTAGGGACCCTCCTCTTGCTGCTCCTGAAGGCCTCTGGATTAGCGGGCCGGACCCGGACGGGTCTATGTTTCATACCCGTAACCGCTGGCAAGTTAGCAATGGCAGCAAAGCCTGGTGGGGGTCCGTTTTTGGTGGCAACAAGCAGTATAAGTCCAATGCAAAATAACCACAACAATCCACCTGATCTTCCCATAATGCCCTTCTCTTAATTTGTTACCTTAGGCTTGGGCGTCTTGTAAAATATATTATCACCACTGCTCATTAGTGCATGTTTAGTCTCTCCCCCATACCCTTAAATTTCTCCAGATAATTAAGTGGTGCTTGAGACTTTAGAGAGATGGACTGAGATATATATGGGGTAATAAGAATCAAGATGGTCTATGAAGGGTATATATAGTAGATTCGTTGTGTCTTTGGTGTATAAGTTTTTGCTCTGGGGTATTTGCTATGGGTTACCTAAAGTTTGCACCCAGTGTATCTATTCCAAGTACTTCAGATGGACACCATTTAGACCACTTGCTTCAAATCTAATTAAAATGATCAATCGCTTATAAAATAATTAGAATCGATCGGCGTACGTATCTGAATACATACTACTTTGAGTCAGTTATCTACGAAGAAGCATATCGAGTCCGTTATTTGATAATAGATCGAGTTTATGCATTACTTTAAAAAAAGTTAAATATTTAACTCTATTGTAAATTATTTAGGGTGCGTTTGGATGAATCAAGAATAGTGCAAGGACAGTAACTATTTCAACATTTTGTAAGATTAGTAGAATAGTGAGCAATCCTACAAAACACAAACAAAAAATAGTAGCTATTCGCTAATCCAAACACACCCAAACGTAGATTAGTAGCTCGGAATAGTGCTAATCCGGAATAATAGCTATTCTTCACCCACTCAAATGCACCCTTAAATTACTGTGTCTTTGGAACACACAACACACGGTAATAATATATTTTCTTGAAATTTTTTTGCTAATGCCATTTGAAGCAATTCAAAACTATAATATGTAACACTTTGCATATTCATTTATCTTGGTAGCTGCTACCAAGCTTCAAAAAAAAAAAATACTTGACATTCATTTTTTGAATAAAAGTAGACATAGGCACATAGCCACTGATTTCATATATGAAATCACAAGCTGAAAAGAGGTATCAGAAAATAGTACCGACTTCCACAGCTAAGTCTTACATCAGTTCTTACAGCATACCACAATTACATTTACTTGTACAGTTCTAGAGAAATCTGAAATACCAGACAAAACAAGTCATATTCAACAAAATAGCAAGCACTGAATATTGATACAAAAACAAGTCATATTCAGCCTGAGTCATCTTCAATGCGTGGGATCTCTTTGTCATACATTAAACGCCGGGTATTGTACCCAGCCTCTAAACCCATGATAATATCCAAAATGTCCCCATGGTACTCCTCTTATTCTGCCATGGCCAATAGAAAGCCAAGCTCCATAGGAAGCGCTAGAAGTGCATGTTTCAGAGTTACCTATTTAGATAAATCCTTAAGAGTAGAATCATTGTTAACTTATAAGAATTATTGCATCTATACTTTAACACCAAAAAGAAACAAGTGCAACACTTTGCATTTAGATAATTGTTTGTGCTCATGAGTTAGAAGGCAAATTCGATTCATTATTAGGTCGATTTACTTTATTTCAAAATTTATAATTGTAATATAAATTTGTGTCGTTTATATTATTAATTAATTATTGCATAATTCTAGTTAAGTGCATTCTTTATCATGGATAACACTATCCGATTTCAAAATTAGTCACTTAATTTTAATTTGTACTCTGGCAAGTCAAAATTACTCAATCAACTTACTTTGTCATTATTTTCCATCCAAATTAACAAAGTATCAATGCTACTTGTAATAGCAAAAAGTTATTTGATACATCATATAATATTATACTATTAGTTTTGCTTTGATTAAGTATTCTAACTAAAAAATTCCAAAAACAACATGATGATTACAAATTATTTGTTCACAATAAATTTATAGTTGGAAACAAAGTTAATTATTGTCATTCTATCCTAAAGTATATGCATGAGTGGGGTTAAAATGCACCATTGGTTTTGTGCCCCAATCATACCCTATGTCTTTATCTTTGTTCTCGAAGTTCAAATAGTCGATCCGAACCGCTCAACATGATATCCATATTAAAATGTGTTTATAAACCAAATTTTATTTTTTTTTTGGATTTTTTTTACTATTTTTTTAAATAAGTACAAAATCACTGTTTTTTTATGGTCCAGAAGTAGTGATTTTGTAACTATCTAACAAATAGTAAAAAAATTTCAAAAAATATAAAATTTGGTCTTTAAACATATTTTAATATGGAGATCATATTGAACGGTTCAGATCGACTGTTTGAACTTCGAGAACAAAGATAAAGACATGGGGCATGGTTGGAGCACAAAACCAATGGTGCATTTTAACCCCACTCTATATATATACACTAGGGTTGTTGGATTTAATTGTCCAAAGGGATTTGGACAAAGTCTTAATCAAAGGCAAGCTTAAACGTCTGATTTGCATTGAGATTTGTGCAAACATATTTAACACTTAATAAATTTAAATAACTTCTTGAATCTAAATATATGTACGAATTTTGATGCAGATTGAATAGTTTAGATCTAGCTTTGGATGAGACTTTGTCCAAAGCCATTTGGACAAACCCCCACCCGTTGCAGCAAGGGGGTGTCTTTCTGCGACGCGAAGCATAGTCCTTTATTTAATTCCCTTTATTTATTTTAAGTCTTTTTTTTTATGACACATCCTTCTTTTTTTTCCTTTGTGCATGGAGTCTCAAGCGAATCTGCCGCGCTTTTGTAGGACCAGGAAATGAGAGGAGAAAAAGCAATTCTCAGTTTGTGAACGTGAAATTGTGAATTTCGAGCCCTCCTTACGCTTCAAAAGTTGGGCCCCGCTGGGCCTCTTTTCTTTTGTCCTTTAATTTGGATTTGCATTTCCAGTTGGTATTTTGACGACAAAGATGCATCAAAATCCGTATCCAGAGTTCAAAGCACATCTACATGATAGCATCATTGCATGCACACCTCTCTCAAAATTTGTGTAGTGTTCAAGATCATTAACTGAATCAACACATTATTATGTAATCTGAAATTGGACGGTCGAGATCGAATCATGACAGCAAAGAAAAATAGAAATCTATCCAGATATATATCCTTTACATAATTCTTTTAAACGGGGTATATATTTCTGCAGAGATGATCTTTTAGCTTTGTTCTAGTAACTTGCTAAGCTTAGTGCTAAAACTAATTGGGGTGTGAAGCTTTTTCTCTTTCTTTCCTCCTTTGCCTTCCTTTATTTTCCTTTCTTCCATGCATTGGTCAAATCAATTTAGCTTTTGCATGCTCGTGCAATCTCCAAGTCCCAGTAAAAGCACTGGAAACGGTGAAGATAACCATTCACCGTAGTCTAGATTATTTGGGGATAAGTAATTTTTAATGTAATTAAAATTGGGTGGATTAATTGTCTGGTCATTGCACTGCATACCATTTCCAAGTTGAGAAACCAGAAACTTAAAGGAAATAAGAAATCATGAGACAGATTTTAAAGTAAATTTCTAAAAAAAAAAAAACTTTATTATGATCAAAATTACAATTTAGAGAATCACAGAGATCGTGATGCACAAAAGATACACAATTCAAGTATTAATTTCTATTTACCTTTCAAAACCTAACTACATGGGTCTTATAAAAAGAACCCAACTACTTTATTTGGATTATACATGACCCAGAACTCCAGAAGCCTTCAGATTTGGATCATCTCCAATTTATAAAGAATTGGGAGATCCCAGCTGCGCTTCTCACCTATGCTACAATCAAATTTATCATAAGAACCCCTTAAACAAATAAAAACAACAAAACGAACCAGCAAAAATGAACAAATAAATACAGATCAACAAGCTATTTGATCCCTTAAAATTTCCTCAAAAATAGGCAACCTCTTGGATCTAAAAGGGGTCCATTCATTGAACACAATATCAAGTCTCTCAATGATCTCCTCTTCAACACTAAAATCGGTTTCAAACGGCAGCAGGGTGGGCCGCATCGTTTCGATCTCACTTATCAACTCTTTGGCACGGTCGATAATCTTGCCATCGTCAGAGCCCGGGAGTTTTCTTAGCACGACATCTAGCAACACTTGGTGTGACTCGTCAAGTTGGCCTTGCTTCATTAGGCAAAGGCCAAGGTTGCACGCTTTGTTCGAGTCAGGCTGGACTGATTGGGCTTTCCGGTACACCATTTCAGCCGCTTCATAATTGTTTTGTTGCATGTATGCCCATCCAAGATTACCCTATTAAATGTCCATACATAATTACATGTCATGCCATGAGTTACTTAAGCTTTGTTTTATGGCCTATACTTAAAATTTACACTATATTGGTTAACAAAATCTATTAAAACTATGTTTGCATAATTATCGATGTAAATTGTCAAGTTAATAAAATTATGGCTACTTGCCAGAATTCTAGCGGTCTCTTGTTGGATTGAGACTTGAAACTTCTTGCCATGAGATCGAGCTGTCTTAGTTGCCTTCCCATTGAAAGCCTCTCCTAAATATATCAACCTTAGCTTTTGCTTTAATAGCTCTATCTGTTCCTCTACCATTCCACATTTCTGCCAATAGAAAGTTAGGCATCACACAGTGTGTACCAAAAAGACCAAAAAAATCAACCACAAACCATAACAAAGTGTTTAATTGCTTGGTTTCCCAAGTTCAGAATACTGATGAAAACTATTGAGATAGGCTTAATTTCTAAATGTGAATTTGACGTGTACACTTCACAAAATTACAATAATGAAACCTATTCGGCCTCATAATATTTTTTACCTTATAGAGGTCAATTAGGAGGTTGTCAAGGGATTCTTGTGCTTGTTTAGAGCAGAGATGTCTGAAGGAGCGGATTGCTTCTATAGCCTCCCCTGTGCGGTCTTGTTGCTTCATGATCACTGCCATGTCCTTCAAAGCACTGTCGACTCGATCACCTGCATTTATTGCCTTCCAAAACCATACAACAGCACCATCTGGATCCTTCTCCACAAGCTGACACACAACAAATAATTAATTTTTGTCATTCTATTATATAAGCATCTAATTCAACAATAAGTAATGCTTTGTCTTCATTTGTGGTCCTCATTTTTCTTTCCATCCTTTTGAAGTAAAAAAAAAAAATTAATACATGATACACTAAATATTGTAAGTAGGGACTTGAACAGTTGACTTGCAAAACTTTCAGAGACTTTTGAAATATTAAAATGATGATTCTATGGAATATGCCTGTTATCAATGCTAACAGTGCTCCAATACTAAATGACAATCTGGACCTAAAATTCCTTTATCTGCTCTCTGTAGATCCTAAAGTTTTGGCCAGGCCAGAACAATTAATAAATAACATCTTCTCGGAAAAATTTATTATTTTTCTATAATAGATAATTATGATCTACTTTAATCATTTTATAACAAATTGATTTTTCATTTAAATGATTCTATATAATTGCATTGTCATAACTGAAATGCAAAATTTAGACCTTGCTTATAATGGAAAAAAAAAAAGAAATCAAAACATAGGCATCATCGTAATATTATAGCATATGAATTACTATAATTAACCTGTTATATGGAGTCAAAATGGTCAAATTGCATTTGTACAAATAACTAATTAACTATTAATTATTAAATTACAAATTTGTGGTACACAATTATAGTTTATTTATTGTTGGAAAGCCAGTGGGTAACTGAAATTTATAGAAATGTTCATAATAATGAACATGCCCGTGTAAACTGTAAAATCATATGTTTGGACATGTTAAGAATATGCTAACATATTTACACATGTATAATATAATTACTTCTAGGTATCTCCAGTTACAAAGCAACAACTAATTATTTTTCTTTTGCTTGGCAATTTGTTTTATAAATCATGGACTAATGGAATTCCACAACAGAGCATATGTTTGTCGAAGCCACTAGCTATAATAGTAATTTTTAAGCATGAAACGCCAAAATTACCGTTGACAAACTTAAGTCCTACGCAAATCTTAAAAAGTGGCAAAATTTGAACAAGGAAATCACACTATATATCATTAATTTCCTTTCCAATAGAAGAAATAACGCTATATATAGACTGTAGAATATTTGCCTGAGCAATAGCAAAACTCCAACTTACAATAGAAACTTATAGACACAACAAATTAGGCTATATAAAAATGATAGATAAAAGAATTATAACATGAAATTCAGAAATAAACTAAACCTGAAGATGCTTAGCTCGAACATAGGGGCTATCACCAGCTGGAACCTTGTGTATAACATGGAACAGATCCTTCTTATCTCCTTTCCTCTTTCCAGCAGAGGGAGTAGAACTATCCTTATTACCATTCAATTCCATTTTCTCCTGTTTAGAGTATCACCAGAGAAAAAGAAACAGAGATAGAAAGGAAACGTCTGTTGAGTACTTGGTTTTCTCTCTTGATCTAGATAGAGGTGGGAAGAGGAGAAATAGATGAATTGGGAAAGAAAAGAGAAAGGGGGGTGAACAGGGACGGAAAAGCGTCTACGTGAAGGATTGAACTATTAGAGGTTGGTGTGGGCCCTGTGTGAAGTAGATAGACGTCCGCGGAATGGATGTGGACCTGTTTCAGTGGGCCAATGCATCTTACCCGTTAAATTGGTTTATGTGTGGTTTTTCCCAAAACGGGGGGGCCATATTGGCTGAATTTATTATGTATAGCATAAAGAAAAGGACTCGGATAATCATCTCCGCATTTTCATCTCCACATTATTTATGTACTCTCATCCTTGTGCTATTATGGGTCATCACTAAAATATTAATAAAACAATAGTAGTTAACATGTAGTATTGATGTATTTATCTTTGATAGCATAAGTATTAATCTCTACGAAGAGAACTGTATTTACTTATGTAAAAAATGTTCAAATTGTATCTCCACACTAATTTTCTTAATTTCTCTGTTTCGTCTCCGCACTGTGGGGGACCACTAATTAGGGTCAAACTTCTTGAGCCAACCTTTCGAATTTTTTTATTTTTTATAAATGTTTGATGGGCCAAACTTCAAGGGCTGAATACTTTTAATAAAAATAAATATTTAGCCCTAATCAATGTAATATTTATCCATAATCTATGTAGTATTTACCGTTATATATGTATTATTTATCATTTAGTCCAAGTATCAATTCAATATTTATCTATTGGACATATTAGTATTTATTCATAATATATATAATCTTAATATTTAAAAGTTGTCGTATTTATCCTTAGACAATTAAGTATTTATCTTATGCATAGTAAGAATTTATTCTTAAAAACTGGAATATTTATCTTTTGATATTGGAGTATTTATCTCTAATCTATGTAGTATTTAATTATCCTTCAGTTCAAGTATCAATCCAGTATTTATTCATTGGACATAGCAGTGTTTATCCATGATCAATATAGTATTAATCTTTAAATTTTGTAGTATTTATCCTTAGACAATTAAGTATTTATCTTATGCATAGTAAGAATTTATCATAAAAAACTGGAGTATTTATTTTTTGATATTGGAGTATTTATTCTTTGATATTGAAGTATTTATCCTTACACATTACATTAGTTACCACTAAGGTAAATACTCCAGTTGAAGTATCAATACAGTATTTATTCAAACTAAGGAAAGAGCGATGCGGGAATGATGCAGTGACTAGACTAATTAAATTTAATTTAATTAAGGTAGTTAATGGGAGTTAAATCTCTTAAAGATATAATGTGGGGGAGGGTGCAGGGATGGATCTGCGGGGTCTAATATAATTATTTTAAACAAAATAGTAAATTTTGGCTATGTTTGGATGAAGTTAAAATAGCTAGAATAGGGAGTTATTCGAGAATATGGGTTATTTAGAATAGCAATGTGTATCCAAACAATATTGTTGCTATTCGGAATAGCTAGAACATGTACTATTCTCTATTCCTTACAAAAATGTTGGAATTGTTATTATTCGGAAGTGTAAAGAGAGAGAAAAATATGTTTTCTTTTTAGATTTCTACCAGCACCGTTTCGAAATGACAAAGTTGACGTCACTTCTACCATCTCCATGTCGAGATAATTCGTTTGAGATCCCACTTACCTGGTGCATTTGGGTGCAACTCCGAGAACATGTTAGCACTATTCCATCGTTTGGATGGGTTAGCAAGAACAACACAAACTCCAAAAATAGCTTAATTTATTAATTCTTAGGATGATCCAAACTAGAATAATAGAAAATAATAGTCCCCAATGACAGTGCTCCCCATACTATTATTGACGATTCAAACGCACCTTTAATTAGCACATTATTAATACTATTCTTTGTCAGTTATAGCTATTCACTATTCTAAATATACAATCCAAATAGTATTTTTAATAATCTGAATAGCAATATTTTCATATTAATATGAAAATCACTAATTTTTCTCTATTTTCATCTACTAATTAGCTATTCTGGCACGCACCCAAACATAAAGGGTAGCATCGGTATTTTGAGAATTCTAAAAGTAGCATGGCAGGGAGTAACAATTTTTTTTTTTTTTTGCATATCAAAAGCCCGTAAGCAAGTACAAAAGTCATACCAGAGGTGTAAACAATGTTGTCAAAACGGCCTAAACGGTTTAGTAATTTCGAGTAACTATATATGGGACTCAAAGAAATACTGAGACTTACTTTGAACGGGTATTAGAAACGCATTGTGAGAGAATACGTAAACTGCAACAGACCGTCAAAGGCGTAGAAATTAAACTCTTCAATTAGCATTCAATCATATACACGAACCATCTTTTAAATTATATATTGTGTTGTTAAACAATTTTGAGAAGGATTTGTTTGGTTTTGTATTTTAATGTGAACAAGGAGTAACCGGTAAAGAGACAGCTGCTGACACAGGCTTTTTATTTTGAAAATGATAATTTGCTTCATTTTGTATTTTATATGCATTTCTATAGAATTTGTGGTTGTTATTTTCTATTTGGTAATTAAAATTAGGATACGGATAATTAAATTTTAAAACTATATCTATATTTGTATCCGCACGGATATTCAAATACCGGATATTCATATCTAAAAAGCAAATATTTATATCCGTATTGATTTAATATCCGATCCGTATCTGTATCCGTATCCGTATCCATATCCGTCTAATATAACATATTGTAACACTATGCAAAAATGTTTATATGAAATTGATAACTGAAAATAATATACAAACTGTCTGAATGTATTATCGATGAGTAAGTAATATTTAAAGAACATATATTATTTTTCTGAACCGGTTAGCAATATGAGTAAGTTATGTGGATGTTATTTATTATCAAACTAGTAATTTAAAATTTTGTTGGATCGATATTTATTCAAAATTTCTAAAATAATTACAAATGAATATTTAAAAATTTGAAATTGAAAATTTATGAGAAATAATATATAGGATTGATATTCGTAATTTTCTTTGAAGTATATAAATTGATTTACAAAGTTAAAAACAAAAAGAGTTAAAGGTTAATTATGTAAAAATGAAAAAAAATAAAAGAAACATGACCGCCAGGGCACTTATGGCCACGTGGCACATGCTGGTGAAACACCTCACCTTATATTGTGGTCCCCTCTCTCTCTCTCTCCCGGAAAGAAACAAAAACGAAAAGAAAAAGAAAAAAAAAAATAGTGGTCTTCTTCTTCTGTGTTTCGTGAGCCGACAGAGAGGAACTTCTGTGGTGAAATTTCTTGATTGGTCAAGTAGTTCTCCTTGTTGCTTGTTGTATTCAACATTGACATTGGGAGGCATAACTACGAAAGAGAATGATAAGCTGGATGTTCCGGAAGAACATATCGCTAGTGACCTCACCCGTTGCCCTATGATATCAGGTGTGAGATTATTGGATTAGTCTGAGATTCATGATTAGGAATTAAATCGTAACTCGTTGTGCATTTTGAATATTTAATTGACTGCATAGATTGAACTATTGCATCATATGCATAGCCCAATACAATTAAAACTGAATTGCAGGTGAGTCTGTTGACTGTCATGTTAATATTGTTTATCGATTGATTGATTCTTATTGCAAATGATTGATTGAGACCACAGTGATTGAATTGATTGAATATTGAATACTGTAATCCTTGAACCTCCATATAGTGGAGCAAAATAATTAATCTATCGTAAAGTCTAACTAGCTACTATACTTTACTCCATGACCCTTATGCGCATATGGTGAATGATCCCAATTGAATCCAGTACCGGTTGGGTAGGGGATATTGAATAAATATGAATTGTGACTGTAAGACTAATGAACTGTGGTAACTGTCTTATCAATGATTTTCTTTCCGATAATGACAATACTGTGATATTTATTTCGTATTATTTCTGCTAACCGATTGTTATGATAGTTAGAATTGTCTTATCATCGATTTTCTTTCTAATACCAACGGCATTGAGATATTGATTCTATATTGTTTCCATTAAGAAATTGTCAGGTTGGATAGAATAGTATAAGCCATAACACGACAGATACTTGTTATGGTATCTGTCAGTGTTACCATACTAGAAATTGTAAAGGTAAGAAACCAAATGTTACCAGACCTTATGGTTTAAAAGATTTTGACACAAACCATTTATTCTGATAAGATCCTTAGAGTTCTGATTTATTTATGTACTTTTTGTTGTTCAATTGGATACTGTTATTGAGCATTTGCATTCGTCGTTATGAAATGAACTGTTAGTTTCTCGTACGGAGATTTCATTCCGAATATGGATTTCATTCGAATCAAATAACCTGAGTGGCAAATAGCACTGAGAAATAATTTATTATTTCTCACTTGTTTCACCTTGTGGGTTACAGGTTTATTAGACGAAGACCGAGAAACATTTTTGGGATAATAATTTACAACAGGGCCACCTAAAGCTATGGGGTTTGGGATTTATTATATCTAACATGATGCATAAATGATATCTCTAGCATCATCCACTGTAAAATGTCATATAATTATAAATAAATTGAAATGTGGAAAAATAATAGATGCTACTGGCAATTAGTGTTCTAAAACGGGACGGATCGGGGCAGACCGGGTTCAACCCGCGTGGGTTCACGGGTTGTCCGGACATGGGTTCGGGGGGTTCCCGGGTAGGCGGGTAGGCGGGTAAAATTGAAAATCTACCCTTGCCCGCCCGCGGACCCTTACCCGCACGAGTTGGCGGACTGGGCGGACCGGATTCACGGGTTGATCCGGACCAGGAGGTCCGGACCGGGTTTTTTTCTTTTTTTTTGAATAACATACGCGGGTTAAGTGCTTTTAATAAACCCAAAAAAAAGAAAAAAAACCGAATTATTTGAAATATTTGAAAAAATATTATTTGGTAACGTTTTTTTTAAACCGAATTATTTGAAATTATTTGAAATATTTGAAAACAATTTAGATTTTTTAAAAAATACGAATTATTTGATCTTTAAAATTGAATTATTTTAAAACAATAGATTTATAAACAAAAGCTACCCTCCTCTTTTATTCCGGGCTTGGGACCAGCCATGTAAAATAACATAGGTGGAGTTCTAACTTTTTTTTTGTTAGTAATTCTTATTTAAAATGAATAATTTAAAAAACAGTTGAAATATTAGAAATTTAGAATTTAAAAAATAACCACAAAGATTAAAAGAGATTATTGGTGGGTTCTGGTACTAGTCGGGTTCACAAGGGTTTAGATCAATCACGGGTCAGCATTTTCTTGTGGAACCTCATTTCTTGTTTGATGAGTTTTGACATGTTTCTTAAAGCTAGTCATACTATTAGATTTTGCATACTCAAAATACCCTTTCTTGTAACCTTTTACCTTACATTGTAAAGTATGCATAGTACCATTCAGGAGGTAGGTCACTTCATACCAGGAGGGCAACCAATCTAACATATTTTTTTAACCTATTAAAAATAAATTCAAATTTAAAAATAAAATCTAACATGTTAAAAAACAAATCTAATTACTTCACCAATTCCAAAACTAAATCTAACATATTTTTTTAACCTATTAATAATAAATCCGAATTTAAAAATATAATCTAACATATTAAAAAACAAATCTAAATACTTCACATTTTCAAAAACTAAATCTAACATATTTTCTAAAACTATTCAAAAATAAATCCGAATTTAAAAATAAAATCTAACATATTAAAAAACAAATATAAATACTTCACCAATTCAAAAACTAAATCTAAAATATTTTTTTTAACCTATTCAAAAATAAATCCGAATTTAAAGTAAAATCTAACATATTAAAAAACAAATCTAAATACTTCACCAATTCAAAAACTAAATCCAACATAATCTAAAAGTAATTAAATCTATTTACAACAAACTAATCTAATTACTTATCAATTTCTACAAATTACTACACAATAAATCTAATTATCTACAAATTACTACAAAATAACTCTAATTATTTAACAATTTCTACAATTACAAAATAAATCTAACTATCTACAAATTACTACAAAATAAATCTAATTATTTAACAATTACTACAAATTACTACAAAATAAATGTACCTTCAAATCTTGTAGAACGAATTTTGCGAGATTTTGAACAAACTTCGTAATTCCGTTTGTGGATTTGTAGAATAAATTACATTTATAGCTATTTTTTTGAACAATAAATTAAAATTTTGAGAATAATAAAAACATTGAGAGAATGAGTGAATGAAAAAATTATGAGAATATGAGATGTTGAGATGTGAAAAAATGTGAGGGATTGGGGGTGTATTTATAGGGGTTTTGTTTGGGGGGAATGAGTTTTAAAAATTTTAAACCATGTAAGATTTCAAATTTAAATTGTGAATTAAATCCTAACCATTCAATGTTTTTATTGCACAAATCTTAATGAAAATATTTTTACAAGTGGGAATCTCGATAAAAATCAATGGCTTAGATCAATTGGAATAAATTGATTTGATTTGATTAGATTAAAGGTAAAGGGGTGGGGGTCTGGCAGGTAGACGGGTAGGGATTCACGGGTAAGGCGGGTCACGGGTCACGGGTAGGCGGGTCACGGGTAGGCGGGTATGGGTATGCGGGTAGGCGGGTAGGCGGGTAGGCGGGTAGGCGGGTAGGCGGGCGGACCGGGCAGGTAGGGTAGGCGGGTTGCGGGTTCGGCGGGTTTCAGTTTCAAAAACTTGACCCTTACTCGCATTTTTACCCGGTCCGACCAAACCCCCGAACCCGCTAAACCCGCGGACGGACCGGACCGGACCGGGCGGTACCCGGGTCACGGGCAGACCGGACCGGGCGGCGGGTCGCGGGTCGTGGGTAGAAATTAGAACACTATTGGCAATGCATACAAAAGATTTGTGCCTTGTGTTACGTAAATTGAATGGTAAATAGAATGCAGTAGGTTGTCGCACCTTCGGGATCGGGGGTGTGACACATATTGTCTCTAAAAATAAAATGGATACGCATTTTATTACTATCCGATCCGTTTGCACCCATGCGACTGTATACAGTCTGTACGTGGCGCCAAACTGGTGACAATATATGTACCAAGAGTAGAACTAGGGTGCTCTTAGGAGTACCAAACTCTTTGCACTCTTAATTCTAAAACCTATCAGATTAATTTCGAACGACGAATCAAAACCGTTAAAATTCTTCTACCTTACGAGTGATGCATCTACATGTGAAAATTTTAAAGTTTTGAATTAATTTAGTATAAAGTCAAGTGGTCAAAAGTCTTCCAAAAAATGAATGCATTAAAATTAATTTAGAAACCTACTAATTTTGACCACTTGACTTTATACTAAATTAATTTGAAACTTTAAAATATTCACATGTAGACGCATCACTCATAGGATAGAAGGATTTCAACAGTTTAGATTCGTCGTTCAAAATTAATCTGATAGATTTTAAAGTTAGGAATACAAAAAGACTTGATACTCCTAAGAGCACCCTAGTTCTACTCATGTACCAATCAAATTAACTATTGCAATCTGAACTCTCAACTACAAAGCAACATGACTTGTAATTTAAGAATGCGGAACAATTATTGTTAACTTAAATTGATATATAACAGTATAAAAATAAAAGCTACATGACTTGTAATCTCAACTACAAAGCAACCAAAGCATTAATTTTTTTCATTTGCAAAAAGCAAAGAAGATCAAATTAAAAATAAAAGTACTTGCATTTATTTTTTTATTTCCCAATATTTAAAATTATTTCTATGTTGTTAAAAAAAAGGTGAACACGTATTATCATTATTCACCGATTTTTCTATTTAAGAAAACAAACGTTCATATATAAATATGTAGGAAAATAATGAAATTTAATATATAAACAGGTCGGGATCGGAAATTTCGACTTGTCATGCATATTTTCTAACAACCTCTAACTTATCAATAATGCTTCGTACTGAAATAGATAAGTACAAATTATATAATAGTAAATATGTAAGCATTTAATAATAATTAAGTATGCATTATAAAATATTTACATGTGCGTCTCTAAATACATGAAAAAATAAATGGGAATGTTAAGAGCCGAAATTTTTATTTATACCATATTAAAAAAAAAAGTTGGAGAATTTCAAATTTACCAGAGCCACCAAGCCAATCTACAGCTCAAAAAACGGGAGGCCAAATACCCTACGGATCCGCCAAAACTAACAAAACCCCTTATTCGGTTGATTTTTATAGTAATTATTTAATAATTTTCAGAACTAGAAAGAATACAATAATTTCTATATTTACTAGAAGCGACTTTTGAATCAGAATCAATAATTCAAATACAAAATATTTTTATTTTTTTTCCAATAACACACCAAGAAATAGTTTAATTTTTTTTACAACTGGAAAAAATTATGCCTGAAAAATGTTTCAGAGTCCTTCTAGTACATCTAAATTATAAGATATTTTATCTATTTATTTAATTTTCTTTCTAGCATATTTAAATTATTAATTATTCTTTCTATTTCTGAAATTATTAAACAATTATTATTTTCCTTTTATCATAATTTTTTTAATAATTTTTAGAAATAGAAAAAATAATAATTTCTATATTTACTAGAAGTGACTTTTGAACCGCGATCAATAATTCATATACAAAGTATTTTAATTTTTTTCTAGTAACACACCATGAAAGAATTATTATTTTCCTTTGATCATAATTGTTTAATAATTTTCAGAAATAGAAAGAAACAATAATTTCTATATTTATTAGAAGTGGTTTTTGAACCAGATCAATAATTCAGATACAAATTTTTTTTTTTTTTGCCAGTAACACACTAAAAAATAGTTTAATTTTTTTTACAACTGGAGAAAATCATTTCTGAAAAATGTTTAGGGGTCTTTCTAGTACATCTAAATTATAAGATGTTTTATCTATTTTATTTAATTGTTTTCCAACATATTTAAATTATTAATTATTCTTTCTATTTCTGAAAATAAATAATTAAACAATTATTGATCAAATTTTGAGGTTTTTGTGTTATGTCGTGGTCCGCGGGAGCATTTGGCAGTCTCTTATTTTGGGACCGCAAATTGACTTGACGGTCCTGGTAGATTTTAAATTCTCAAAAAAAGTGGGTTTTTTTTTGTTTTTTTTTTAATGTGGTATTAACAAAAATTTCGGTGTTTAGAAGGCCAATTAATGGGAGATAGTTATTAGACCCTTCCATCAAGTACAGTGATGAATTTTTTTTAATCGACTAGTGTTGATTACGTAGGCAATTTTTAAATCAACTAGTATTGGCCTTCCACGTGTGATCATCAAGAAAATAAACAACTTGGTTTTGTTTTTTTGCATTAAATACGTACGTTTAACATACTGTTCTACCTAACATTATTTTAATAATACTCTAATTTATAATTTACTAATTTTCAATACTCTGATTTCTAATTTTAATTACCAATTTGAATTCAAAAAATTAATTATAATTTTAACATCAGATTTAAGAGACAAAAAAATTTCAGAAAGAAACAAAATTAGACTTTACACGTATAGATCTCTATAAGTTTTTAAAATGCAACTCCCCCTTAAGTCTACTTGGGTCCGTTGCTATACGTATACTTGGGATCACCCATTTTTGTTAATTTTTTTAAATAGTTGGAATTTCGGTAATTTCACCAGAAGATGCCAGAAGGTGAAAGCTATCAGAACAAGAGAACAGACCAGATTATTTTTTGGTGGTAGTGAATTTGGTTCAAAAATTTAAATTATACCTTCGTCTAAAAAAAAAAAAATAAACCAAAAAACCATTAAATCTTGAAATTTGATATTTGACACGTCCGCTATCTGAGGTTGCGGACAACTAAAATTATCACCAATTCATTATTCAACGATGATTTATATAACAACTTATAATTTGAATGTACTAGAAACAATATCAAACAAAATAGATAAAATATCTTATAATTTAAGTACTACGAAATATTTTTCAGGCAATATTTTTTGCAGTTGTAAAAAAAAAAAAACTATTTTTAGTGTGTTACTGGAAAAAATAAAAATATTTTGAATCCGAGTTAATGACCCTGGTTCAAAAATCACTTATGTGTATATAAAAAACTATCGTGGTCCTTCTATTGCATTCAAATTCTAAGATACTCCATCTATTTCTCTAGAAGTGATTTTAGAAATATATTAAAATAGATGGAGTACCTTAGGATTTGATTGGACTAGAAGGACCACAGTATTTTTTTTATTTACCCAGAAATGATTTTTGAACCGAAATAAATAACTCAGATCCAAAATATATTAATTTTTTCAGTAACACGCCAATAAATAGTTTAATTTTTTTACAGCCACACAAAATTATGCTTGAAAAATGTTTCGTAGTACTTCTAGTACATCTAAATTATGAGATGTTTTATCAATTTTGTTTGATGTTCTTTCTAATACATTCAAATTATAAGGTTCTCTATCTATTTTTGAAAATTTATAAACAAACATATCACAATCAACATTAAATTGATAATTTTGGTTGTTAAATATCGAATTTCCAGGATTCAGTGGATATTTGGTTTATCTTTTTTTAGACGAGGGTTTATTTAAAAATTTCGGGAATCTGATTATGGTCTTAGTTTAACAAAAATGGAAGGTTCAAAAGCCTCTATTTTTAGTGCCTCTGTCATGCCTTCACCTTTTAATTTTCTAATGGCAAAAATTCTACAATTTATAAGTTAAAATAAAACAATTAGATGTGATCTATATTATTTTCTCCACACACATAAAAAATTAACACTTTTTATTTAAGTTATATATGGATCAACAAGTTGAAAAATCAATGTCCATAATTTATCACATTAGTGTATTTTTACAAGCTCTTTGTACTAATATAAAATTAAAATTTTATGGCATTTTACATGTACATAGAAAAAATGACATATCACTTGATAGTCACTACCAAGTATTTTAAAAAAAATCGAAAAAATGATATAGATCATTATAATTTATTTTGACATTTAAATTTTAAATTTAACATTATTACAATTTTAAAAATAAATACGATGAAGAAAAAAAAATAGATAAAGACATAAAAAATAAAAAATAAAAAAGATTTGAACCCTCATATTATATATTATTTTATAAGCTCCAAGCAGCAGCATTGCAGCCAACCGACTTGTGTTGAAACTTTTAATATCTAACAATTTGACCATGCCAAAATTCTCTCGAACTTGCTTCTTTCTACTAGGAGAATATATTCTTTTTCTTTCAAACACACTAGTTACTTTGGTTGCGTCTACGACGCAACTGTTTAGTTGGTTTATTAATTATGTTGTGTTATGTTGTTAGGCTGGCATTTGTTTCGGGAGATGCACGATATTTAAGGGACCAATATGGTAGCACGTTAAACAGAGGCGTATGTGCTCCGTTGCATTGAATGATTTGCATGTCTGGCTACTTACCAGTTGTCCCTTGGAAGTAAATTTTCAAAATAATGCATAGGAATACAGCAAATAAAGGCATTGCGTCATATAACAGTGTTTTTTGTGGGCTCGTTTAATACACAAATTACCTGTTTGCTTTTTGTTTTTATGTGAAATTAATTTGAGATTGGATCGCACACTTTAGTGGATTTAGTTTTACTCATTACTATGGAGGATATATTGATTATAGATGCATATATACATATTAAAGATGTATTACTAACAGAATTGTTAGAAAAGCTGTTCTTTAGTAGGTATGGTTAGTGAAAATCGAGGAGAAGGATTGTGCAGACTAGGCGGAATAGATCATACAGCTGCTTTATTTATTATTTTCTTTACCAAGTAAAATTAAACAAACAGCAGAAATATAATGCTTACTAAACATAACTATACTAATCTGTATTTTAATAGTTCAATGTGATTATACATATGCTAATTTTTGTAGACAAATTTTTGTAAAATAGTCGGGTGCAGTCTAATTAGTAGTGTTATGCGACAGTAATCTTAAAGACAAAAGCAAATTTTATTGATAGTCCACCATGCAGAATTGCATTTAGCAAAAGGTGGTAACAAAAGGGTGGTTACATTCTTAGAAAAAGAGAGAGAAAAAAGGAAAAAAAAAAAAAGGGTGGCATTTTTACAAGAGGGTAGTGGTGAGATGAAGATTTCAAAGTTCAGTCACATTGGCATGGGTAGTGGAGAATGGCGCAACACCTCTTGCTGTTTCGATTTCCTGGAGGTTAGCATGCACAATGTTGGTTGAAGCTGATGGGTCTTGTGGTGGAGGCAGTTGGAGGAGGCTGTGATGGTTTATGCATAGAAGGTTGTTCAAGTTGTTCACATATTGAAGACGGTTCTGAAGGAGGAGTATAAATGGATGATATATATATGTAAATAATAAGATAAGGGTTGGAGGAGTTTCTTTTTTTGTTTTGCCAGTGTCAGGTTCTTTTTTCATTTTTTGCATTCCTTTTTTTTTTAGACAAAGCATTTCTTCTTGTTTTATGTTACTGGTTATCAATATGCAATTTACCGGAAACCAGTTTACCTTGGTTTTTGTTAATTTTTTCCTTTCCTTTTTAAGTCTCAAGCTTCTTGAATGCTTAAATAAATATTTTCTAACCGCATTCTAGTTTCTAAACTGAACTTGTGCAGTTTTATATAAAATCAAACGCGGAAGTTTAAATATGGAAAATAAAGTAAAATTTTACTTTGTAGTCTGTTTTGCATATATACCTGAATATGCAAAAGTGCGTTGTATTATGTAGAACAACGCAAACTGTTTACATCTCTGACCAGGAATGCTGGGAAAAGCGTTGGACAAATGACTCGTAGTAGACCACACACGTTTCTGATTCTCCGTCTTTAAACATGTAACAACAAAATAACAGTAGGATTACAAGAGGGACAATAAATATACTCTTACACCAACTTGTATTTCGACAATTCTCTGTGTTTATACATTTTCAAAATTTTGACACAACATTCTGATATATATTATATGCCTAACTCAATTAATTTTGTGATTAATTTCAATCGAAGGTTCAATGTGGTTTGATGCTCCAATTTGAATTTTTTTTGACAAATGTAAAATGTACATTATTGTACAAGTGTAGATTTTTTGCCATCCCTATAAGGAGGAGGAATTAAGAGTTATATACCTGAGGTTGAGTAAGTAGTGAGAATCCGAAGAGATGACAGTGCACGGCCCTAGCAACACCGAGCTTCGTAAACAACGGAAGAAGAAAAAAAAAGGAGGGAGAAAGTAAGTGCAGAGTTGTACCGACTAACATTTTCAATGGATGAGTGAATTTTTCTTACAGATTGCGTAATAAGTGAGAAAGATCATTATGGAAATTGCAGCAAAATTCACAGTTGCATTGCCATCAGTTGACCTGTGTCATGGAAAAGTAGAAAAATGAAAGGAAATTTGTTAGCAACCAAATCAGCAAATTACATGATCCATATAGAAAAGAAAAGGCAGTGAATTGGTAAAAAAAGGTCTAATTGAGTATAAATGGGCACACAATATCGGAATAATTAAATCTTTTTGGGTCTTTTTTTTATTTTTGTGGTTATTTCATAAGTCAACAATTTTGTTTGTGTTTTTATTTTGGGGTTATGACTAAATATGGTCTTAATTGAAGCATCCATCTGAAGTTGCTCATGAAAAATTCAGTCTTTTAGGAACTTGGGCACTACTAATGGAAAATTAAAAATAGTTGCATTCCTGGTTGTATATCATTACAATAGCAGTGGTAACTTGTCTCCAAAATCATGTCTGCCGACATGTGCTAGATTTACACATTAATTGAGGTGCCAAAGAAATAAAGCACATATGATTTCACCAGTTGAAGGGCATTTCAAAGTGAGTTACCAGATGCAGGAGAGAGGAAATGAACCTTCTATTGGAAATTCTTGTAGAATTTTTAATGTGTCGCATATTGGTTGTGCTGAGTCAAAGAAAGATAGTGGTAGTATTGATTTGTGGTCTACTGGTATCAGTGGAGAGGTTACAAATAATGTATCTATTAATGGAGATACCAACTCATCTGATGATTTGCTGTATTTTATGTGCCCAAATCAAATAAAATGGAAAAGTTTCAATTCAAAGGCGTGACAATTAACAACTAACAATAATGATGGAGTCTGACAATTAGTTGGATTTTGCCGAATTATCCATGCCCACAGAAACTAAAGCCGAAATTTTGAATATAGAATAGAAAGAACTTTATGACTTGTCTGCCAATTGAATCACAATTTTTAGGTATGGTTTGTAATCGTTGATTCCTCTCAGGCAGATAGCATGGCTTCATTCGCACTTTTCAAAAATAAGGGTAAAAAAATAATAGCAATTAATAAACCTCAACAATGCACACTAACAGATGCAGCCTAGAGGAAAATGTGTTACTTTCTACTTGAGGTGGAAGCCTATCTTGGGAGGAGGGGTAAAATTGGAAAAATGGATAAAACAAATCATAGAGCTGGTACGATTTGTGTATATTTTTTACATCTTACATTAAATATTTTACAGTTGTGCATATTTTTTACATACCAAAACATATTATTTGGCAAGGAAAGGAAGTCTCATTGAAACGAAACTGAGAACACAGACTGGGGAAATTACCTGCCAGTCTCATAGCCTTTCAGCGCTGTCTTCTATTGCGTAGGCAGAATTCAAGCCATTATCTGCAACCAGGTCGACAAGCAACTTTGAGTTCCAGTCATAGCTACGTAACATAAATGTACTTTGTTGTTGACAAGAACAGCAATTTAGATTGCTACGTCAATAATCGGAGGTGGGTTTATGGTTTTGAAATTAATGGAAAAAGGAAATGGGCAATGAACAATTATATATAGCAAAAAGTCCAACTGTAGTCTATGTAATTATTTCAGGGACAGATACTGTGTATACTAACCAGTACTCATTTTAAGGAAAGCTTAAATAAAAATAGAATGAAGCTAAGGATATGGTACATATCCGTACCAGTATTGAGAAGGGGATAAATAAGCTCAATAACATAGTTCATACAAAGAAGAATATATATATATATATTATTGAAATTCTTTTATAAACTCTCAGATTTTGCTTATCAGTTTCAAATGAGCTTTATAGTTTGCCGTTATGACAGTGTACAGCAAAAAAATTTCATAAAAGATTAAGACTTCGATCTAAACCGCAACAATCCAAACCAATTAACATAACTACTCTTAATCTCATCTTTAAAATCAATATGCAATATTAAAGTTTGCTAAAAAATGCAGATGTACAGTGTACCTATATTTCATACAAATCATAAAAACTTTCATCGAATATACACTATGGGAATATAGAAATAATTTAAATATGATGACTATTTTAAATAAACACAAATGGCTTACATGTAATGTACAAGGAAACATTTACAAGATATATAATATATATGATGCTCCACATGCAACCTTAAAAATAATATGTATCATGTTAAACATATTATCAGTAATTTTCTCCTTTTAAAGAAACTGGCATGAGAAAATATAAAGGTGTTATACATAGCCTTAAGAGAACAGTTTACTTTGTTACCATATTAATCTAATAGTAATTTAGTTTTATTATTTCACTCAATTATTATCTTCATTTTAATAATATCAATTATTGTTTAAAATGTCTATAATTATGCAAATTAACCCCTCTGCCAAGAGGAGATTACCAATGGATGCGAATTTAATCAGTTACCCCTTCTTTCTCTTTGTTCTTTCAAATAAGTTATTGTAACCAACCAAATAGGTATTATGAGCAATAAAGTACAGGTGCAATTTCATTTGAGGGCAGGATTGAATAGAATTGCTATAGGAAATTCTTGTTCATCAGGTCTGCCTAAGTTTAATTGAATTGATAATTCCATTTTTAAATTTATTCAACATGACTGTGACCGTTTGGTACCGGCATCAATTTGGGTATAAACCCGTTATACCAAACTGAATACTTAACAATTTATTGTATGCACTGTTTAGAGTTTCATTAAAACTTCAACCCAATATACCAACCTTCAGATTTAGGCATGAATAAGTAAATTCCATCCAAACAGGCGAAATTTTGAAAAGTATCTATGCCTATATTATGTAAGATACCATTCCCGTTTGTCAATGCATATGCCATTTGAAATTCACATCTGTGGTCAAGCAAACCCAAGATTTTGACTTCACTGGAAGTAAATAATTATTTCCCCATTCATGCAATTAAGTTTTGATTATAACTCAACACAAAAGAATACAAAGAAAATAAGGTTCTATAAAATTGAACTACTGGAGCCGCCATCTACATTTGGAATGATATTTACCTATGCACCAATAAATTGGAAAGAAGAACTTACTGAATAAAGGAGGAAGGAGAAGGCTGAGGCGGCGGCAAGAAGCACGGCGGTGAGGTTAGCCAGTTCAAAGATCGCCCAAAGTGAATGGAAAGAGATGAGAACCGAATGGGAAAGGATGCACCAGTTGTAGCAAATTGGAAGAACCGACTCCAATGCGTTGGATCATGCCGACGAAGGATAGAGCTTTGGCGGTGACGGTGAGATAGCACCTGGAGAAGAGGACACGGGGCGTCCAAGCTAGAGCCACGCGTCGCACAGCTGAGGGAGAGAGCGCAGGAAATAATCCAAAGGAGAGATGGAGTTTGAGATAACAATCCAACGCATAGTTGCAATTTGAGAAAATAATCCAACAGAGGAAATAATTTGGGCTTTTTCTTTGCTTAGGGCCCATTCTCACCAATGAAATAATTGAACGGATAGATTGAATTTGAGATGCGAACACTTGGTGAACTTTAATTCATGACATAAGCTGACATCAATGAAGCAGATCTGAACCGTATATCAATGATCCTAGGGCAGGGAATGGGAGAGACACTGTTAATTTCTTACGTCATTCTCCATTGTCCTTTTAGATAGTATAATTTAGTAATTAAAGTGGTGAGGCAAACAGTTTCTTTCGACTAAAGCCACGTTGACAACTAATTGTGCAAATATACGTACGCTTAGCCAATTTCCGCTTACAAGCTTGACTGATTAGTTCTATGAATCTGTGCCGTCATTTTTATCCATGTCCAAAATTATTAACATTTCGCCAACTCTGTTCACCAAAATCAAATTGTGTCAAAAATGTCCAAACCGGCTAATTAATAGTCGGTTCCTATCTTTTTCTTTTTTTTTTGGAAAAAGTTATATAATTTTTTTTATTAAAGTTAAAAAAAAATTGATATGTTTCTTTGAAATTGGATAGAAAAATATATAATTTAGTTTATTTCTAGTCCTTGAAATCGAACCGGAAGACAAAATGCTTGTATAAGACTTCTCCTGTGGCAATTACACTTGCTGCTGATGCATTTCTTGGTACTGAAAAGTATTTTTCAACATAAGAAAATTCAGTTGAGACACTAAAATCTTAAACTTAATTTTTGAAGCACTAAACGATGTTTTTTGGTGATTCTGATTCGTCGAAGACCTGGGGTTACATCCCCAGGTGTCGATCCTCATCGTCTCCTCCTCCTCTTTCCAAATTGGGGTCATACACGTCAATCCGACTTTCCTAGCCAAAGTTATGGCCGTTTAAAGTTTTAGAAAATTTTCAAATCATTTTAATGCAATTTTTTAAGTAATTAATGATATTTTTTTTAAATGATGTTATTAATATTATTATGCACGATTTTTAGGAAAACATTTTAAATGATGTTTCTTAAATTAACTCCAGGTATCCGACGAATCAGAATCGCCAAAAAACGTCGTTTAGTGCTCAAAAATTAAGTTTAAGATTTTTAGTGTCTCAACTGAATTTTCTTATGTTGAAAAATACTTTTCAGCACCGAGAAATGCATCAGCAACAAGTGCAATTGCCACAGGAGAAGTCTTATACAAGCATTTTGTCTTCCGGTTCGATTTCAAGGACTGGAAATAAACTAAATTATATATGTTTCTATCCAATTTCAAAGAAACATATCAATTTTTTTTTAATTTTAATAAAAAAAATATATAACTTTTTCCAAAAAAAAAGAAAAAGAAGAAGATAGGAACCGGCTATTAAGTAACCGGTTCCTAATAAAAATTAGGAACCAGCTATTAAATAGCCGGTTTGGACATTTTTGACACAATCTGATTTTGGTGGGCAGAGTTGACGAAATGTTAATGATTTTGGGCATGAATAAAAATAACGGGAATCTGTGGTTTTCTTAGGGAGAACATTATCTTTTACCACTACATCAAAAGATTGATTCTTTCTGCCTTTTCCTTTGTTCGCCTTCTAATAAAGTGTATTTTTATTGAGCTGGACCTGACGCGTCCATTTGTTTAAAATAAAGGAAAAGGATCTGATACTTCGCCAAAAAAAAAATGCATGTTTTCCATTTTTTTTATTCTATGTGTACCCAAATAGTAAGCTAAAAATTTAAGAATAATTATTATATAAATATTATAGGTAACTAGGGGTTTTAATGAGTACGGTACGGATCGGGTGGAGACATTTTCATACCCATGCCCATTAAAATTGGCCTTATCCATATTTTACTCTTACTCATTAAAAATTGACCGTACCCTATCTTGCCCTTTCCCGTTAATATTATTGGGTAACGAAACGGTAGTGGGTGAATAACGGATAATACTAATATAATAATTAATTATTATATTTTACAAATAGAACATCAAAAACTAATTCATTTCACACATATATAATTGAATTACTAATAAAAATAAAAATAAATATATATGCAATCAATTCCAACTAAATTATTTTTTATAAAGCAAGAAAATTCAAAATCATGAATATCTATTCGAAAAAATTCAATTATTTAACTAAATAACAAACCATGCAAATAAAATAATATGTTTAACATTTTTCTAATAACAAAAAATATACACTACTAAATAACAAAAACACATCACTAATTATTACTCAAACTTTATTATAGAGGCACCAAAATAGAATTACAGAAGAGTAAATAAATATTGAATTTGAATATATATAATTTTAGATTTTATAATTACTCTATAGGGTAACGAGTACGAAATAGTCATTACCTATACCCATACTCATTTGCTTAATGAAAAAAAATTCTTACTCATACCCAATAAACTAACGAAATTTTTTTTTTACCCATATCCGCCTTATCGAATACGATACAGGTCGGATAAACGGCTAAAGAGGTACCATTAACACCCCTATAGGTAACTGATTGATGATTTTACAGCTTGTTTTTTAAAATGTCTAATATATCAATTTAATTTAGTCAAATTCAAAGTCCTTTTGACTGAGTCCAATGTATGCTCCCTTTAGTTTTACACACTCAACACCTAACTCCCAATCGAATAATAATATTATGGTCATTATTAAGTACCGTATCAATGCATTATAGTCTATATAAATTAGACTCTTCATCTCATTTATTCAACAGATACATACTAATAAGAGGAGAGTTTGAATGTCTCTATTTTGTGTGTGCCTTTATTATATATCAATTTTTAAAATATTAACAATTTAAAATTTAGAAATCAAAAATCAAAATATAATAGTTAGATTTTATTTATTATTTATGTGAACGTAAAAAAATAATATAAATCATATCTCAGTTTTTATATTAACATTTGACTTTCGAAATTTTATATTATTAATATTTAAAAAAAATAAAAACATGATAAACACACAAAAAAAAACATTATAACCTTCCTCTGCTAATAATATACGCACGAACGTATCTTTCTCTCTCATGTCTCAACAAATAAAACGACACTATTTTTCAATATTATATGTTGTATATTGAAAGAGCAATCTGTATCTTGTGGTGATTTCGCAGGGCTCATATGAGGGTAATATAATACTAGACGTATGTCACTTGTATGGATAAACACGTTTTAATTTTACTTTTCAATCACAATCCGGTGTTGTAAATCCATTTTCTAACAATGTGTGTTTGTACTTTGTAGTGATACATCGGCGCACAATTTCTGAACAAGTGAACATAGCACAGTAAAATCTGACCAATATTTTAAAAGAATTTTCACAAATTTTAATTTCGATTAACGCAAAACGAGATTTCACAAAAAAAAATCCATTATTTGAATGATATTAATTGCTGTAATAGTTTTTTTTCTTTATCCAAATTCAACATAATCAACCATGGAAAATTGATATGAGAAAGTATTATCACGCTCTCTGAAATTAAGCTTGTCTACTCGTGCTCGATTCAATTCGACCAGCAGAATGGAGAGCTAATATGGTGATGGAGCACGGATGGACGAGGAGTTCGCTGCCTCCACCCATGTACGCTGTGGAAGATTAAGATTTCGACAAAGATCAAGATATTTCAATGATTACTTTTGCAAAATAGATTAATGAAACAGGAGATCACATCATATGAAAGTGCACCTAGGTGAGGTCCTTCTGATAGGGCCTATTACCCAGTTCTAATTTCATGAGTGTAGAGTCCGTAAAATCCACAGAAATTGAAATTGCAATTAAGTGGTTACAGTCTGTTTGCAATTGTAAAGCCTTTCACAAATGTAGATGCTCTTAAAGTTCAGTGCTTAGCTGCTAAGTGCTAATGGTCTCAGTAGTCTGTACTTTATTAAAAGTTCAAAACAAATACATTATACATACATTCAAAGCAGTAAAGTAAAACCTCTAGTTTTTAATTAACAAACATTACATAATAGTGTTGTTGTAAGCCTATAACCTTTTTTCTTTTACACACAAACCCACACACACAATCTTGCAATCATCTTTCTAGGTTATACATAAGATTGAAGGGTCGCAACAACATTCGTCTAAAAGACAGCAGCAGCACAAGGCAGCAAGGCTGAAAAAAGAAAGAACAAAGAAAACATCAGTAATTTCTTTTCGTGTACCAACCTCTGATACCATTTTTGTTCCTTGTTTTTTCTTTCTATGTACCAACCTTAATTTAGTGCCATTTATTTTAGCCTTTTCTTATTTTGTTACTCATCTATATCATTTCCGATTTTATAGAAAATAATAGCGTACTGTATATATTTAAAAAAACAAATATTTTTCACCGATTGTATTTTATTTATTATTGCAATGATGGAATAAAAAAGAGAATACATACCATCCTTCGAGGAAACCGGTTTTTCGTCTAGGAGGGGGTGGAGCAGCATACTGTGGTGGTGGCATCACAGGAGGCCCTTGGTAATAACCTTTCATTTGTTTTCCCGAAAGAAGTTAGTATTTTCTACCTCATTAATTGCCTTTTGAAATTATTAATTTATTATTTCAAAGATGAGATTAATCTGCCGTTTAGCACAGGAGACAAAATATGAAGGTATGTTCCTTTGGTAAGAAAAAAAACAAAAAAATGATCCAAGCGATATCTAAATAGTAATAACTTTACACGGTATGATGAGTTTTTTCTTCTTAATTTTAGTATAAATTTGGTGAGTTGATGAAGCATCTGCTAAACTACAAGTAGTACTATCAAACAAAATATAACAAAAAGAATATAAAGAACCAAATACCTTGAGGAGGGTATGGATACGCATACTTTGGATCATTCATCTTTGTTCAAACTTGGAAGCAATTAACAGAAATTACGGGGATGTACACACACAGCAGAGATTACAAGGCAAGAACAGAGGAGAAAATATATTGGTAGCAGAGTAGAATTTGAATGGGATTTGGGAATTATCGAGGGCTCAGTTGTTTAAATAAAAGCAGCCGACAGCCCTCATGCGACCGCGTTAAGATAAAAAACAAGGTACCAAAACTAAGAAAAGTAACCGCCTTTGAAGAAAGTTTTCAGATTGCTGCTTGTTTCCCTAGCAGAATATATTCGTGCCCTCCCAATGCCGTAACAAAATCGAATTCATATCAGAGCTAAGGTACCTCAATTTTTTAGTTTGAATCCAAACTGTCCCGATCTGATTTGACACGTATTAAAGTAGCCCCATATTTTGCATCTGATAATAACAAATATATATATTGACACTTACACAAACATACCTCAATATCACTCTATAAACGTCAGAAGTACAGAAATAAAATATTTGCCTTTAAAAATTGATCAATTAGAAAGTTGATATTTTTCTAAAAATACATATTTTTTTAATTTTTTTTAATAAAGAATAAAATGAATATTTTATGAATATAAAATGAGTTTTAATAGAAAAGACAATAAAATGAATAAATTTGTGATTTTTAAAAATTTTGAGAGGTATTCCTAGAGATCTTCCCAAATTTAAATTACTATCGTAACAAATAACCTTTTGCCGTGTACAGTGCGATCAGCATAATTTAAGTACCGTTTGTGTAATGGAAAGGAATCCAAAGGAGTTTGAAATAATTAAAGTATATATTCGGAGAATTAAGTCTTCTGAGAAAAGAAAATATTTAATAGGAACTGATTATTAGATGATAAGTAGATAAAGAATGTTTACAGTAAACTAAGAAAAATGAATTTTCTTGTAGATAATTAAATCTATGTTTGTCAGACTATTAAAGTTAGGAATTGGTTAATCTGTGTTGGATTCATTTGTAATTACTATTTTCTTTAGAATCTTAATCAGACTATTTTGAATGGACTCCAACTATTATCTATTCATCAGTTGGGCTAACTTAAATAGTTTATTTTTGGAT
Source organism: Carex arenaria (assembly GCA_964058825.1). Lineage (NCBI taxonomy): Eukaryota > Viridiplantae > Streptophyta > Magnoliopsida > Poales > Cyperaceae > Carex > Carex arenaria. Next base: position 220,911 of record CAXKVW010000956.1, read on the forward strand.
TGAATTAGGCCCTGTTGGGCCACATTAAATTGAAATTGGTTAATGGGTCAAGGGTGTTTCCTATGGTCTAAGAAACTTTATGATTTTTTTTCTTTTAATAAATTATAAATGACAGACTAAAATTTTTTACCTGATCCTAAAGGTGGTGAAAGTTCTCAATGCTCTTTAATAGATAGACTATTTTCTTAATGGGATTGAAAGCCCTCATTTTCCAAATGCTTTGATTTATTGTTTTCCTACAGCTTTTTTTTTTTTTCTTATCACTCTCCTTTAATAAAACGTATCACTTTAAAATTGAAGTTTTTTTTATAGCAACAAGTTTTTATGACAACATTAATTAAAGAATGGTGACCCAAACTTCTTTAGCATAAAAGAAAATGTTTGACATATTGAAATGGCACCCATAAAAGGCATGTTAAAAATGCTTGAAACTGAATATTAAAAAAAATTAGAGATGAGAAAGCTTCTCCTTCTCGGCTTCTCCGTCGTGTTCTTTTAATAATCTGGAAAATCTATAGTAAGATAGTGGTACATACGTTCGAATGGTGTTCGAATTTGACACTTTATTATACCCTAATAAAATATTTCTATGACATGTTAAATTTAAAATATTTCTTTATTATAGAAAATATTATAAAATAAGAGAGAGAGAGAGAAAGAATACCTCAAAAAAATTTGTGCATAAAAACTCTAACAATCTAAAGATTTTTTTTTTCCACTTCGCAGTTCGCAAGACTTCACTGGTTTACGGTCAGTGGTTATCGGTTCTCCTATTTGTTTTTCTTTTGTAACCAACTATACAAAAGGTTATTTATGTATAGTGTTTTTGGTACAGTGTTGTACATAGGGATGACACTATAAAATATTTCAAAACTGAGTGATTAGTTGGACCGGATGAATCGGCAAGTTTAAAAAAAATCTTTGAATTTTGAATCTGTGAAATTCTATTGATTTTTTTATGCATGAAAAAACAAGACATTCTTTTTTTTTTCTTCTTGTATTTTATAATATATTTTACAAGTAAAAAAATTCTCTTTGAAAGAGCCAAGTTACAATGAGTCCGTGTCTCCTAGGTACCTGAGGGCTGAGGTACAATCTAAAATAATGGACGGTTCATGTTAATTCCAGTAAAATCAAACTCAATCCGGTACCAATGGAGACTGTAGGGGATCTGTTTGAGATTGTGAAGTAAAATCAAACTCAATCCGGCACCTAATTTTGTGGGGTCTTTGGAAATGGTTATTGGGTTAGAAAATATGTTCCACTGTTACTTTAATTGAGAAAGAACTTAAGTCGATTTTTCCTACAAGTATTAAAAATGAATTAAAAATATCCATATAAATAAAGAGGAGAGTGCACATACCAATAGGTAAAATTTAAACTAGAAGAAGACAACAAAAATTGTTACTGGAGTTAATTTAATAATAATAATAATTTTTGTTATGAACCAGCGTTTGGGCCTTAATGTATTAGGTGGTGTTTGGTTGTGGACTAAAAGTTAAGGAGGTCTAAATTGATTATTCTAATTTATTAGACCGGTCTAAATTATTTATGTTTGATTGAAGTTTAAAGTTAGATCATGACTTAAAATATTTCTTGTTTGGTTAGAGTTGATGGAGGACTAAAGTTTTGAAAGTCTAAGTTGGTTAATTATTAATAATAAGATACTAATTATATAATATTAATATATTATAATAATTATTTAATATATTAACAATATAAGATATTAATTATATAATTATATATTAATAATAAGATATTAATTATATATTATTAATATATTAGTAATAACTATAATATATTTTAGTATTATTATAATAATTGTTTAATATATTAAAAATATAACATATTAATTATATAATTATATATTTAATAATAAGATACTAATTATATAATATTGATATATTAATAATAACTATAATATATTATAATAATTATTTAATATATTAACAATACAACATATTAATTATATAATTATATATTAATAATTATTATTAATAAAATATACTAATTATATGATAGTATTATAATAATTATTTGTTTATGTTAAGTTGGAGGCGATACTCTAAAAAAAACCAAATTGAAAAACTTCTGGTATGAGAGAACAAAGCACTATCAATGCGCATGCAAAAGGCAACCGCTGTCACCACGAGAGAACAAAGAGCTTCCACTACTGATGGATACTTGTAAATGAATTAAATAAATGAGATAGTGCTAGTTGTAATTAGAAATACAAACCAATACTTTGCATTACTAGGTGTTGGTTAAATAACCAATTAAATTAATTTTGGGTTGGACCATAGCTGTCAATTTAGAGATATATATATATATATATGAAAACACATTTTACTATAATTTTTTTGGGCCAATTAAAGGAATCGAATAGATCTTCTAAACTTTTGATTATTGAAGTTTTGATCAATTCAAATTGTATTTATGAACTGGCATAGCTTTGAGGAGAGTTGATAAAAGAAAAATGCTAAATTTCTCTGCCGTGAGCTGATGTTTACTAATAAGAGTTCAAATTTTTTATTAATATTCAAAAAAGATATTAAATTTCAAAATCCACAACTCATTCAGAATTTTTTTAAAAACTGCTCAAACCGCATATTTATTTCACGGTTTTAGGCCGATTTACAGCATAATCATTTCACGGTTTTAGGCATCTCAAAACCGCAGAATAAATCCACGGTTTTGTAAAACCACAAAATAATTTTGTGGTTTTAGATTTTATGTTTTTCTAATTAAAATAGAATATATTATGATTCATTTATTGTAATTAAATATTCAAAATATTTTATATGTATTTTTTAAAATAGATGGAATACTATATAATTTGATTTATTAGAAAGACTGCGATAAATAACTCGGATCAACATTTTTTAGGCTGGATTTTTGCAGTTGTAAGAAAATTAAAATATTTCTTTGTGCGTTATTGGACAAAAATAAAAAATGTTTTAGATTTGAATTATTGATGCCGGTTCAAAAATCACTTCTGAGTAAATAAATAAAACATTGTGCTCCTCTTAGTACATTTAAATTTTAAGATATTGTATCTATTTTGAAAAACAATTGATAAGAAATGTTTTCGTCTGAGTTTTGTCAGAGCAAATTATTTTTTCAAAAATAGAAAAACCACAATATATCATCTCATGACATTGAACTTTATATAAGCCAAGTCGCAACAGCACAATTTTTTCTCTATATAATAAGACAGGATATTTTGCAAATTGCAATTTTTCAATCCGTAATATTATTATTATTTTCAAAAAAACAAAAACATGACAATTTTCTCCAAAATCAACTTCCTGATTTGATGATGATTTTTTTTAAAATCCTATCTAACTAAAAAGAACAAAAAAATAATAATTAGGTGCATATTCTGTTTTTAAAATGGTTAAAATTTATTAATTTGAGTAAATTTCTATTTTGTCCTTACTGGGACAAAAGAAATATATTATATTCTCGAATTTGTGAATAACTTTAATTTTATTTATTATAAATATTTGTGTATTTTAAAATTTGAATGTTAGCAGGTCCATAAAATTTCAATTAATCAGGCATACAGGTTCCATTCCGTGCACCAAACAAATGCCGTTTTGGATGCTCGTTAAATGTAGAGATTTGCTGATATATACTCTCAAGGTCTTTGACCCACCAGGAATGGATATTGGATGTACTGAGATTTAACGATGCAATGCAAGTATAAAAGCTCTTACTATCCTATACCAGGATGGCTAGAAAGATATATTAAATCAAAGCCATCATATTTGAAATAAATTCTTCCTCCATATTTTGCGTACCTCCTGCTTTCCGAGAATTATCTCAGTAGACTATAGTAGAATACCATATAGAAGACCATCATGCATGCCGACACAAGCATAAAAGTTTAATTAGTCACCATCTTTTAGAAGTCTGTTCTTAGTGGCTTTTCAACAAACACTTATGGAGCTCTCAACATAACTCTCTTAATGCATCTGCTTCTTGGTTCTCTTCTTTGGCGAACTTTTTTTTTTTGATACGATCTTCTTTGGCGAACTTGCTAAAGAGAAACATTGAAACTTCTTAATATGAAAGACAATTGAACTAAAGGTATACCTTCCTGAACCCGATATACGAGCGTGACCGTGGCCAATACACCAACCCCAAAAGGTCATTTTATCTTCTTTATTTATTTATTTTTTCTTTATTAAACTCACCAATTTTGTTCAGTCTCGTCTCTGAGGCATTATTACAAACAGTTTCCAGCTGCTTTAAAACGCTGTCATCGGATGACTCCTCCTTTGCTTTCTGCTTTCGTAAAATAGCCAGCGACACTGGATTTTGAGTTTGAGAGGTCTTGATTTGGGGAATAGAATGATCAATTGATCACTCTTAGTGCCCCTAACAGTACTAATTGAACAACGACAACCTCTTCGCAACCTATGAAATAAAAACGAGTTCAAAAAGGTGGCAGGGTTTGGAAAGAATGAGTGTCCAGTGGAAATAAATCTGCCAGGAATAACAGAACCTGTTATTTCGATTCTAACCGCTCAAAGTTTGTCATGCACGAATCTCAACAAATAATTTTTTCATGCACGATCTTGGCTAATATCAAGGGTTGAGATCTGACTAATATCAAGGATTGAGATCTGAATAACATGTTCCTGTTATTCCTTGAATAACAGCATATTTATTTCCGATAGGTATATATGGTCGTATGGATTCAAGGCATCGCGTTATTCTAGATCGACTCGACTCCGCAGAAAAGAAAAGACCAAAAGTAGAGCAACCAAACCATAAACCCTAACCGTAATTTATCCAGATCCTAATCTCGTGAATGATATCGAGGTCGGATCGAGAGAGAGAGAGAGACTTGTGATCAAAAGAGAGCAGCGATGGAGGCCGACCCTAATTGTATAGATCTTGACAACTACAGGCAACCGGAAACATCCGCATGGATAGCAAAGGAGGCTGTAGCCTACTGGGAGTCCCTTGACGATTCAAGTATTGGATTTGATTTTTGAAGTAGATATGGATTTCTTTCTTTGTTTTTCAAGTAGCTCCGGAGATATGGATGTACTAACTTAAAACAAAATTATACATTTGTTCGTTGTTGTAAGGCATCAGTAGGAAAAGTTAATGGTATTCAGTACAACTTTTGCATGGCCTTGTTAAGAATCAGGAACCCACATGTTCTTATTTATACCATTTTGACCGCTTCTAATGCTAATTAATGTGGTATTATCAGCCTTTAATTATATCGGACAGGTTGTAGCAGTATGACCAAAAGCACAACAAGTATTTACCATGATAATTATTGCAATTTACCTTTTTGTAATATATTTTATGTAATGAACATTACAATTTTTTTTGGATTTTCTGATGCAGATAAGCAAGAGTTCCTGGATGTGATTGACACTGGTCTTGTCAATTTCTCGCGTGACGCTATCCAGGACCCATGGTTGGCGAATTTCCTAGCAAATGCAATAACGTTCTATGAGCTCCACCATACGTGGGAGACCTATGTCTGTCCCAGTCGAGCTTGCTCGCATTTATTCAAGGATGAAGAGTCGCTCATCATTCACCTCAAATGCGATCACTTCTCAGATATTTATCCTGTCGCATGGTCACACCGACGGCACAATCTGGCCGAAGAGCGATATTGCGCTAATGCCCTCCGTAAGATGGTCTGGAAACCGATTGTTGTTGAGGCTGCGCTGGATCTTCTCTCGACAATGTGTCTAGACCACGAACACGTCACTATGGCTGATGTGTATGCTGGTTCTGACCGGCTTAACTCCTTAGATTGGCTATTTTCTGAGGATCTCAAGAGGAAGAGACTTTTGCTTGAATTGGAAGAGGGATTCCAGGTCTTGTTAGCTAAACAAGAGCAGGCTTCTTTTACTTTGATATCTGATGGATTTCTCATGACAATGACTGCCTTGGCTTCGGAGTACATTTTTGTTGACCATCCTCCCAGATATAATATGTCCTTTCTTAAACACATTCTGGCGCATTCTCCCCTATCCTTTTGTATGTTGGAGGCAAGACGCCTTTCCCGATTTGTTTCACTTGTGAAGGTGACGACTCAGCTTGTCGAACAAGCTACATTGAACTATGCAAATCAAGAATTGGATTCTGTTGAAGGTGATTTTAGCTGTAGAAAGAGTGTAATTGGTGCAGACCATTTTGTTTCTGTCCAGGATGGTTCTCTCCGCTATGATGGTGGGGATTCAATACTCTCATCCTTGTGCAGCGCGCCCGCCATTCCCTCAATTAAAATAATCCATAATAAAGCCCCTGTGATCTTTTCTCGTCTGCAGAAAATCCTGGATCAGATAAGATCGTCTTGGCTTGATCTTGACCGTCACCGACCATGGGGCAGTAAGTGTCAGCTGAAGCATCAAGTCTGTGGGCCATTTAACATTCCATGGGGCCCTCTCTTATCATTAAGCTGGTTGGATTTTGATCCTAATTTTACCAGCCACCTGCTGTGGAGGCCCTGTTGCTTTACTAGGGACCTTGACCTTCTTAATTGCATTGAATCTCACTTTGAGGTTTGTGATCCTATGATTCCACGCTGTCTTTTATTTTGCCATATAATTATATATTTATTTGTTTCATGTATTCGATCCCCTAAACTACTTTGTGTTTGTAGAGGGAGCTGTACCATCTTCACCTTGTCAGTGAATTGCAGTGCTTGGAATCTCAGCTCCGCCGTCTATGTGCCGTTGACTTTCACATGGATATTATTCTACTTATGCGATCTTGCTTACGGGTATGCAAATTAATTTTGAGATTGTTGACGTGATTTCTTCTCCATGCATGTTTTGTTTCTTTCTGTTTCTGCTCTTGTGAACTTGAAGCCACTAAGACTTATTATGTTGAGCCTACTCAATTGCAGATGAAATTGTATTTTCACTTGAGATGCTGCAGATTTAATGCGGAAGAAGAAAATCGCGTTGCGGTATGTGGAGAAATTGTAGATGACTTGCTCATTTATTATGAACTTAACAGATATGTCACTTTTTTTATTATTAGATATGTCAAGCCTTATTTAGTGCCACAACTATCTAATAAAGTGTTGCTAGTTCTTAGCTACTTGTTAAGTTTTGCTGTGTGCTTAGGCAATCCTTGTACAATTATATAGCCTTGCACCCATGAATACACGCTGGCAGTATATGTCATTACTGGACCTGACATTCGATGTAACAAAATATACAGTGAAAAACTTCTCTGGTAGGTTTTAGGGATGCAAATAAGTCGGGCTCAAGCCACCAATCCTAACTTTGCTTTGGGCTGTTTATTATTTGAATTAGTTCGAAGTTGGGCTGAAAATATTTTAAGCTCTTGAATCAGGTCAAGCTCAGGGACTGTACAAGAAATGATTTTTGACTAGTTTTATGTTGGCTGCACATTGTTTCAGCAAATTGAGTGCAAAATATATTGTTTGTTTTCTTGGTGAGATCTATGTAGTCGACAAAATAATAAACCCTTCTTATCGAAAAATCATTGATGATCGTGCATTTAAATCTACAATTGCATTGTAGATAAACAGCTTGTACAGTCGAGTTCCAACTTCCCTTTTCTGTACCAAGTCCGAATGTCATGCCCAATAATTATAATATTTACTTCTTTTCCTATGTTATTTTCCTTTTCTAGCCAAAGGCCCAAAGCCCACAATTAAACACATTTTTTTTTCCTTCTCTGAATCCTAGCTGAGTTTTCGAATTTTTGTCTTTTTGCAATTAACCCCTCTGAAAAGAGAGTATTATTCAAACATAGGAATTTTACAGATTTTTCCCTTCATTTTATACATTCTTACAAACAAACCCCTGATAAATCAACACAGTACTAAAGAAAATACTGGTACAGTGACTCATAAAATCGGTACCAAGTAATATGTTGGAGTTTTCTTGGATTTTAACCAAAAACAAAGATTAAATCTTATTAACAACCTCTAAGAAAATTAAAGTCCCAACTCAATACCAGTAAACAGGAAAGTGAGAGCTATTAATGGCAGTTCAAATTTTTTTTTGAAGGACAGTTAGACTGTCAATTTCATTAATTAGGGAAAAAAGTTATTTACAAGAATGGCAGTTCAAATTTGAACCCACTAGGAATTCAATATGAGAAAAACGAAAAACGAAATACCAAATATTCATGAATTTCAACTTCCAAGCAAGTACGTCAGATAAATGGATCATTTTTATGTGGAAGTACCAGGCTAGAACTATTGTTGGGTGGTGCCTTATGTCAGGTATTATTTTCTTTAATGCAGCAATGCCCAATAATATCACATCAAGAAGAGCACGCTGAACAGAAGGTCAGTAGTGATGGGAGCCAATTTGAATACGGCTCTGACTATGACACCGAAGAATCCTATTTCGACATAAGCGACGATGACAGTGGTGACAATGGATCAGGAGAAACTTCTGATTGTGACGACGATTCCAAATCTAATATCGAGATCGAACCTGAGACAAAATCCAAAGTTGATCTGGAACTTCGTGACAAACCTTGGAGGGAAGACCCAGTCTTGCGTTGGTTGGATTCAACCTTGAGCGGGAGTGCAACATGGAAGATCGCAGACACTGGGCCTTTCTTTTGGATTGCTATCTCTGACATCCTGCGGCACTGTCGAAAGGACCCTGGTGGAGGATTTGAGATCATGCTGGAAGGGTTAAGGTGGTTTGAGCTTAATAAGACATGGAAATACTGGCTCTGTTACTGCTGTGGCAAAACGTTCATAGATCGAGAGTCCCATATGGTGCATTTGGAGGACGAGCACCAGTTTTCCCTTTCTCATAATGAGTATTGGTTGATACCCAAACAAGACTATCGAGATGAGGCAGAAGATTTAAGACGAGATGAGGTAAAGAGTGAGCCAGGCTTGGAGGACTCCATCACTTCTGATCATTTGTTTCGTTATTTTCTCGTGGATTCGACAAAGTTATTCGATCAAATACAATCAGCCAATGAAAAGGAGGAGCTTGGTCAGGCAAAGCGTAGAGAATACATGGAAGTTGTTGGTGGTCTTCATTCTGAACTCTGTGACTTGAGGCGCCTTTTCCGTACCAAATGCAAGTACTTGACGCATTTGGAGGTTGTGAATGCCCTCAATCTCATGTTGTTTAATGGAGGCCAACCCCTCACACTTCTTGTGTGCTGGCTCCACAGGCTTTCTATTATGGAGCGGCGTACTAGCACCACCCACCAATTGCAATTCCGGTTTCTCTCTCAACTTTTTTGTCAAGCTCATAATCAAGGCTATGGACCTTTAAGCAACTACTCTGTGCAAAACGCTTTTCAAGACATGAGGGACAATCTCATTTCCAAGGTTTTGCTACTATTGTTCCCTCTTGCCTCTCTTCATTACCTCTTTTATTTACCTCATCTCTTTCTCATGATTCAAGTTTCTCCTTTCAGATTCGTTGGCAAGATGAGAAAATTATGGAAGCAGTTGTTCGAATAGATGACGTAAAGAGCAACCTCTCAGACCTCTCTATCAGTGACTACAGGACAGAGATTATGCCTTCTATCAGATCATTCTTACATGTATGCAAACTCAATTCGTTAATGTCTTGATGTTCCTGCCTTTTAAATGTATCTATATGTAATTATTTTCTTGAATGCCCAATTTGTTTAATTTGTTGCAGGCAAAATTTAGGTTTGATGATAGCCTTAGGTCCCTTGGATGTAACAATGTAAAGGTACGCGTGACTGCTGTTTATCTTACTATTTTTTTAACTTTCCATACTCTCTAATATTCCTTCAATAGTAAATGGACTGTCAAAAATTAAATTATTTTAGGAGTTGCTTTCTTCTCTCAACCAAGGCGACATTCTAGACAAACCAAGCTCCTTCAGTGTGCGGGTGCTATCACCTGGTAAAGTGAGTGATGTACTTTGATAGAATTTGTAATCTATTGTCTATTTATACTTTTTAATATATTTCCTGCTGTTCCAGTTCACTAAGTGCTGGCACCCAAATTAAAGGACCAGAACAGATGGTTCCGATGTAAAGATTGATTTGATTTTGACTCAAAAGGGTGGCCCAATTTTGTTTCTTAATCAATGATTATTTAAACAGGTGGTTATCAATACTAGGAGGAAGAAGAAGCATAGTTGGGGACTTGCTTTAATAGGAATCAGTCTTGACTTTTCTGGTGCGAGTTCTATTAATTTTTCTTTCTTTTTACCCTTTTCTTATACATGTTGAAGGTTTTCTTCTCATGGAAGCTTCCAGCTTGAAAGTTCTTTTGCTCTTTCAGGTGAGTGGTCATGTATAGGAGAAAGAACGCTGAAAATCACTGGCAATCTCAAATATGGTGGGTGGGTTACTTGGCTAGGTTGTTATAGGAGCTGTGGAAGGGTGACCCCTAAAAATGGCATGCCTCCTTGTCCGCCAATGGAATCAGTTGCTTTCAATCTGGAAAGTTACCTGTGTTCAGCTGTTGGTTACAAGTTTTATCTCCTTCAAAAAAAGTATGTTGAACAAAATCAGTAGTGAGGGGGAGTTGTAATTGAGTGCTAATTGCAACTACAGCTGTTAGTCCCGTAATCTTCAATATTGTTGTTAGCTCACTTGCAATCCCTGCAGCCGCCAGGTTAACTGCTATAGTTGCATAGAATAACAAGTGGGGGGGAAGGTTGGCAATTAATGTTCAAGAAAGAATTTTACATCAATACTCACCTGTATGATGATTTTCCATGTGAAGTTGATTTGTCTGATCCGACAGTCCTGAATAAAGCTTGTGTTAACCATTTGGAAGTTGATTTTTCACCTGTATGGCGTTAACTATTTAGAAATATGGAGATGTTCTCCTTTGAACTTCAACTTGCGTAGATTTAAGGGATATGTAGGTAATTTCCTTAGAGCAATATTTCACATTCCTTCGGTTACCGGCATGATTTTCCAGAAGGATGTGTAGCATTTGTGTTGTGTCCTTATGACACATATACATCATAGATCATTACTATTTAAGAACAATAATAGATCATAGATCACAATCTAGAAAGAACGCGAAACAAAAAATAAACAATACTCCTAAGATCAAAGTAAAATTTTGTTGTTGTTACAAGTAAACAGCAAGGGGTTTTGAACAGTACCAGTGGACTTGCGTGAAGAATGTTCATTGGCCATCTCATTGCTTGTATATCCCCTAAAATTGACAAAGATAAATACCCTAGAAATCAGTAGGAGAATTCAGACAAAGGCTATGTTCGGTCTAAAAACTAATAATACCATCATTCTCGTATCAAAGCTCTCAGAGCAACTGGCTGGTTTGCACGTTGATTGTTAGAGCATGATATCCCAAATTTAAACTAAGATCCTTCTATTAGTTAGTATAGTAAAACATCTCTTTTCTAATTTAATAACGTAACCCCAGAAAATACCGCCAAAGCATGACAAATAAAACTCCTCGTAATTGGCTGGTGTACTTTTCGTACAAAATGCACCTTCGTATAGTACCATTCTTGGCAGAGTATAACTTCCAATAGTGCCATGTCGTTGTACACCCTTTTTTTTTTATAATAAAGTATATTTTTCTTAAGGTTGGCATATTTAGGTAACAAACTAGTATTGTGTCCGTGTGTTGCAACAGAGACACATTATAAAATTGAACATTAAAATTGAACGGATAAATAAATAATAAATAACAATAAAATAAATAACAAGAAATGAAAAAAAAAAATTGATCAAATATAACATAAAAAATTTTTTGAAGTATCATTGCCAGTGTAGATCAGATACGGAGCGAGGTAGTTATACATCGGCCTCTTGAAGAGCATTTCCAAGATAATTTTGCATCTCACATTTAAACCAACCGCTCAGTAATCTGCACAAAAACATTTATCTCAGAAATCCAAAGATGTCAGAGAAAAACAATCTTTTAACTATGAGTTTTGTACATATACTAAAGTGTGTATAGATATTAAGATAATATGGTAGATTAAACTAACCATTTCAAGAGGAACCAAGTACTGAGGCCATCTTTTATAAAAACCACAAGTTCCATTATTCCTTCTCTTATCTGCTCATATATGTTTTCAACAGATGGCGAAACAGGAGATATGGTCGGTGCCTCAGCACACATTATCTGCACAAAAAGTTCATCAAAATTCTCTCAGATAATCATATGTAATACATGTAACTGTATCATTTGTCAAATACTGGCACATACCTCGGTTTTGGAAAGGTCAAATAGATGCAATCGTGTGTCTTCTATCCAGTTTACAACATATTCGGCCATGAAACAAATCTCTCGTAGAGTTTTGTGTTGTACACATTTGATGCTACTTTCGGCAAATCTATGCTACTGAAAAAAAAAATAGTATTTATGTCATATTATCATTAATAATTAAAATGTAAGCTAGTTGATGTGCATTCTTTAATTTCTATATTATAGTTATTTACTTCTTAATAAATAGACAGGATACAGGGCTGCCCAACCTGCAATATCAGTACCAAAACTATAGTTTGCTCAGTGCCTACTTATAAAAAGATATATGTAGAGAGCTTTATGAATTTCATTTTCATTTATATTGATATATTATATAGTTTCTTATTCTCCTATACAACAACATAATAAATTATTATATAGTTTCAGCCTAAAAAAATGAACAAACTTAACATCTTAAATGCATAAAAAACTAATCAGTAAAAGAAAATAATAGAATCCAGCAGGTATAAGTACTTATGTCTTATCAATGACATCTTCATTCGTTCACATGAGATTCAAAATCAACAATCAAGACACCTTTCGTTGTCATGTAGCAGTACCTAGTGTGTTATGTAGTGATTAAGTAGTAATTACTCGATTCACAAAAGCTGCACATTAAAAAAGAAGAAAAAAATCAAATGCAAAGATAAAATAAGTAGAACAATACAAGTGCTTGTTCATAAACAGTTTGTCTAAATTGCACATAATGTGAAAAGATGACATATCTTATGTGTTTGTGTGAAATTTTCTATATCAAAGGTTCTATTTGGCCTATATAATAGTTGTTTTATAGAAAATTCCCATATTTCCTAATGGACTCCACCCCGCCTAATTAGCGCAACAAGCTTCCCACATAAAAACAATTCATAAATATTACGGTATATAAAATCTACTCAGACATCAGATTATGCAAATTTGAGCTCATTGAGGGTTCAATTACAAAATATTTAAAATTGACCATCCCAATCCCCAATTACATTGTACGAACCTAACCCTCCTAAATTAATTTCCAAAGACAGCAACTAAAACATAGTCAAATCAACCTGGCCGCCAAATGCCCCTGCGGATCCGCCAAAACTAACAAAACCCCTTCTTAAAACCCCTTATTCGTTTGATTTTTATAATAATTGTTTAATAATTTTCAGAAATAGAAATAATACAATAATTTCTATATTTACTAAAAGTGATTTTTATTTTTTTCCAGTAACACACTAAGAAATAGTTCAATTTTTTACAATCAGAAAAAATATTACCTGAAAAATGTTTCGTAGTCCTAGTACATCTAAATTATAAGATGCTTTATCTATTTATTTAATTTTCTTTCTAACATATTAAAATTATTAATTATTATTTCTATTTCTGAAAATTATTAAACAATTATTATTTTCCTTTGATCATAATTGTTTAATCATTTTTAGAAATAAAAAGAACACAATAATGTCTATATTTACTAAAAGTGACTTTCGAACCGGAATCAATAATTCATATACAAAGTATTTTTATTTTTTTCTAGTAACACATCAAGAAACAATTATTATTTTCCTTTGATCATAATTGTTTAATAAATTTCAGAAATAGAAAGAAATAATAATTTCTATATTTATTAGAAGTGACTTTTGAACTGGAATCAATAATTTAGATACAAATTATTTTTATTTTTTTTCCAATAACAAACCAAGAAATAGTTTTTTTTTTTTTACAACCGGGAAAAATCATTCTTTAAAATAATTCGGAGTCCTTCTCGTACATCTAAATTATAAGATGTTTTATCCATTTTATTTAATTTTCTTTCTAACATATGCAAATTATTAATTATTCTTTATATTTCTGAAAATAATTAAACAATTATTGATAAAATTACGAGGTTTGTGTGTTATGTTGGGGTCCCCGGTCTACAGGGGCATTTGGCAGTCCCTCATTTTTGCAGATGCAGATTGACTTGGCAGTCCTGTAGATTTTGAATTCTTAAAAAAACGTGGTTTTTTTTTTTTAATATGGTATAAATAAAAATTTCGGTGTTTAGAAGGCCAATTAATGGGAGATAGTTATTAGACTATTCCTTGAAGTACAGTGATGAAATTTTTTTAATCGACTAGTGTTGAATCGGTAGGCAATTTTTAAATCAACTAGTATTAGCCTTCCACGAGTGCTCATCAAGAAAATAAACAACTTGACTTGTTTTTGCATAAAATACGTATGTTTAACATATTGTTCTACCTAACATTATTTTATTTTTTTTAATCAGCTGCAGATTGACTTGTAATTTCAATGTTCTGATTTCTAATTCTAATTATCAATTCGAATTCGTGAAACTATTTCTAATTTTAACCGCAAATTTAAGAGAAAAAAATTTCAGAGATAAACAAAGTTGATTTAGACCTATAGATCTTTATAAGTTCTTAAAATCCAACTCCCCCCTAACTCTACTTGGATCCGCTGATATATGTATACTTAGGATTATAGTGACAAATAAATTATTCGAGTTCGGTTCGGCGAGATCAAAAATTCATGATTCGGAAATAATTCGGGTATGATTCGGGAATAATTCGGGTATAATTCGGGAATGATTCGGATTAGAGATCTCAGTCTTGTAAGGGAGCAAAAAAAAGTTTTGGGAAACATTCGGAAATAATTCGGAAAATTTGAAAAAAGTTCGTAAATTCACGAATTATTCAGGAATAATTATGTCAAAATTTGGTCAACCGAATAATTCGGCGTTCAGTTCGGCATCACAAAAAAAAATGAATTATTTGTTAATAATTTGCAAATCTTGTTACTATAATTGAGAATTGGGATCACTCGTTTTTGTTAATTTTTTTTAGATGGAATTTCAGTAATTTCACCAAAGAAGATGCCAAACAAAAGATGAAAGCCTACCAGAACAGAGCAGATTATTGGCGGCAGTGAATTTGGTCCAAAAATTTTAAATATACCTTCGTCCAATAAAGATAAATAAAAAAACCATTGAATCCTGAAATTTGATATTTGACACGTCTGCTATCTGAGGTTGCGGACATTCCTTTAGTGTTCGTAATCTCAAGTTACAAACAGCCAAAATTATTACAAATTCAGTATACAATGCTGATTTTAATATAGCAACTTATAATTTGAATGTACTAGAAATAATATCAAACAAAATAGATAAAATATCTTATAATTTAAATATACTAGAAGTACTACGAAATGTTTTTCAGATAAGATTTTTTGCGGCTGTAAAAAAATTAAACTATTTATTAGTATGTTATTAGAAAAAAATAAAAATATTTTTAATCCAAGTTAATTACCCCGGTTAAAAATCACTTATGTGTATATAAAAACTATCGTGGTCCTTCGAGTGCATTCAAATTCTAAGATACTCCATCTATTTAATTAGAAGCGATTTTAGAAATATATTAAAATAGATGTAGTATCTTATGATTTGAATGGACTAGAAGGACCTCGATATTTTTTTTTATTTACCCAAAAATAATTTTTGAACCGGAATAAATAACTTAGATCCAAAACATATTTTTTTTTCAGTGACACGTCAAGAAATAGTTTAATTTTTTTACAGCCACAAAAAATCATGCCTGAAAAATATTTCGTAGTACTTCTAGTACATCATCTAAATTATAAGAAGTTTTATCTATTTTGTTTGATGTTCTTTCTAGTATATTTAAATTATAAGTTGCTCTATCTATTTTTGAAAATTAATAAACAAACATATTACAATCAACATTAAATTGATAATTTTGGTTGTCAAATATCGAATTTCCAGGATTCAGTGGTCTTTTTTTAAATGGGGGTATATTTAAATTTTTTTGGGAATCTTGTTATGGTCTTAGTTTAACAAAAATGGAGGGGTCAAATGCCTCTATTTTTAAGTGCTTCTATCATGCCTTTACCTTTTCATTTTCTAATAACAAAAATTCTACAATTTATAAGTCAAAATGAAACAATTATATGTGATCTATATTATTTTCTCCACATGCACATAAAAAATTAATACTTTCTGATTTAGGTTATATAAGGATCAACAAGTTGAAAAATCAACGTCCATAATTTACCCACATTAGTATATTTTTATAAGCTCTTTATACTAATAAAAAAAAAATCAAAATTTCATGACATATTACATTTGCATAGAGAAAATGACATATCACTTGGGAGTCACTATCAAGTATTTAAAAAAATCGAGAAAATGATATAAATTATATCTGATGATTTTATTTTGACATTTAAATTTTAAATTTAAATTAAAAATAAATACAATGAAGACAAAAAAAAATAGATAAAGACATAAAGAAAAATCTGAACCCTCATATTATATATTATTTTATAAGCTCCAAGCAACATCATTGCAGCCAACCGACTCATGTTGAAACTTAATAATATCTAATAATTTGACCATGCAAAAATTCTATCGAACTTGCTTCTTTCTACTAGGAGAATATATATTTTTTTTCTTTCAAACACATTTAGGGCAATTTCGGCGGACCATTGAGAATGGGTATCAGCACGGAAATTGAACTAAAAGTTACCGTTCACGTGAGAATTGAACTGAATTTTTTTTTTCCCACGGAAACAGTGGAGCGGCCGAACACACCTTTAATAATTAAAGTGGTGAGGCAAACAGTTTCTTTGAACTAAAGCCACGTTGACAACTAATTGTGCATTTGTGCATACGTACGCTTAGCCAATTACCGCTTACAAGCTTAACTGTTAACTGATTAGTTCTATGAATCTGTGACTTTCATATGGATAACATTCTTTTTTACCACTAAATCAAAAGATTGATTCTGCCTTTTTCCTTATTCGCCTTCTAATAAAGTGTCCTTTTATTGAGCTGGATCTGACGCATCCATTTGTTTAAAATAAAGGAAAAGGATCTGATACTTTGCCCAAAAAAATGTATGTTTTCCATTTTTCTTTGCTTTTTTTTATTCTATTACAAAAAATAGTAAACTAAAAATTTAAGAATAATTATTATATAAATATTATAAGTAACTGATTGATGATTTTACAGCTTGTTTTTTTAAATGTCTAATATATTAATTTAATTAATTTAGTCAAATTCACAGTCCTTTTGACTAAGTTAAATGTATGCTCACTTTAGTTTTACACACTCCACACTAACTCCCAATCGAATAATAATATTATGGTCATTATTAAATACCGCATCAATGCGCACATTATAGTCTATATAAATAATTTTTTTCATCTCATTTAGTCAATGGATACATACTAATAAGAGAGGGGGTTCGAATGTCTCTATTTTGTGTATCCATTGTATATCTATATTGAAAATATTAACATTTTAAAATTTAGAAGTCAAAAATCAAAATAAAATTGTTAGATTTGATTTATCATTTATGTGTAAAATCCATTTTCTAACAATGTGTGTTTGTAGTGATACACCAGCACACAATCCTTGAACAAGTGAACAGAGCATAGTAAAATCTGACCAATATTTTAAAAGATTTTTCACAACTTTTAATTTCGATTACCACGAAATGGGATTTCACAAAAAAAATTCCAGTATTTGAATGATATTAATTGATGTAATAGGTTTTTTTTCTCCTTTATCCAAATTCAACATAATCCACCATGGAAAATTGATATGAGAAAGTATTCTCACGCTCTCTGAAGTTAAGCTTGTCTACTCGTGCTCGATTCAATCCGATCAACAGAATGGAGAGCTAATATGGATATGGAGCATGGATGGACGAGGAGTTCGCTGCCTCCACCCGTGTACACTGTGGAAGATGAAGATTCCGACAAAGATCAAGATATTTCTATGATTACTTCTGCAAAATAGATTAATGACACAGGAGCTATTGATGGAAAGGGGATGCCCCACCAATCGGGTATATTGTGCACTATGTACAATGGGTATATTGGAAACACGAGATCACATCATATAAGAGTGCACCTAGGTGAGATCCTTCTGGCAGGGCCTATTACCCAGTTTTAACATTCAAATCCGCACACTAAATGAGAAAACACTTAATTAGCAAAGCGTGGCAAACCACGGGACAAACCCCAGTAAGGCGGGGACAGATTGAGATGCTATCTTTTGCGGGCGGCTTGAACCTGAACATTGTGGCGCGAGAGGAATGGGGGGATTTTTTTTCTCAGAAATAAAAAACCATCCGCTATTAATTAATGATATATGACTATCGATGTACATGAATGGCTTTGTCACGCCTAGAAGAAAAACTCAGATGCACACGAGCATTTGCTGTGCTTTATTAGGGGCAATAATTGCTAATTAATTTGTAACATATATGAGTGAGATGGATGGATTAGGACTTGTAAATAACTTTTTCTTATCAATATATATATATATTAATTGTTAGGGGCGTTATGCCATCTAACCTTCAAAAAAAGAATTAAACTTGTCACTAGGTCTCAATCCTTATTATTTAAACTTGCAATCTCTCTGCTTTAAGTTTTTAATTAACAAACATTACATATAGTGTTGTTGTAAGCCTGTAACCTTTTCTTTTACACAGACCCACACACACAATCTTGCAATTATCTTTCTAGGTTATACATAAGATTGAAGGGTCGCAACAACATTCGTCTACAAGGAAACAGCAACACAAGGCAGCAAGGCTGAAAAAAGAAAGAACAAAGAAAACATCAGTAATTTCTTTCCGTGTACCAACCTCTGGTACCATTTTTGTTCCTTGTTTTTTCTTTCTATGTACCAACCTTTAATGCCATTTCTGTTAGCTTTTTCTTATTTTGTGACTCATCTGTATTATTTCCGATTTTATAGAAAATAGCGTACCGTATATATTTTAAAAAAAACATATATTTTCCACCGATTGTATTTATTTATTATTGCAATGATGGAATAAAAAAGAGAATACAAACCATCCTTCGAGGAAACCGGTTTCTCGTCTAGGAGGGGGTGGAGCAGCATACTGTGGTGGTGGCATCACAGGAGGCCCTTGGTAATAACCTTTCATTTTTTTTTTCCCAAAAGAAGTTAGTATTTTTCTACCACATTAATTGCCTTTTGAAATTATTATTTTAATTGCTAGGAGATGAGATTAATCTGCGGCTTAGCACAGGAGATTAATATGAAGGTCTGTTCCTTTGGTAAGAAAAAAACAAAAAAAATGATTCAAGCGATAGCAGAATTTTCATCTAAATAGTAAAAACTTTACTCGGTATGATATTGGACTCATGAGTTTTTTTTCTTCTTAATTTTAGCATAAATTTGGTGAGTTGATGAAACATCTTCTAAACTACAAGTAGTACTATCAAACAAAATATAACAAAAAAATATAAAGAACCAAATACCTTGAGGAGGGTATGGATACGCGTACTTTGGATCATTCATCTTTGTTCAACCTTGGAAGCTAGCAATTAACAGAAATTACGGGGATGTACACACAGAGCAGAGATTAGAAGGCAAGAACAGAGGAGAAAATATATTGGTAGCAGAGTAGAATTTGAATGGGATTTGGGAACTATCGAATGCTCGGTGGTTTAAATAAAAGCAGCCGGCAGCCCTCATGCGACCGCGTTAAGGAAAAAAAAAAGGCACCAAAACTAAGAAAAGAAGCCTCCTTTGAAGAAAGTTCCCAGATTCCTGCTTGTTTCGTTAGCAGAATATATTCGTGCCCTCCCAATGCCGTAACAAATCGAATTCATATCAGAGATAAGGTACCTAAGAGCATCTACAATGGTGATTGTTTTTGGATTGCTAATCTGATGTGTCAATTGCTAATAGAATTGTTGGGATGTGGCACAATTTCTAAATTAGCAAATTTGCTTTAAAAGAAAACCTTTGTTCAATGACACATGGCTAATTAATTGGCTGAAATTAATTATAGCACTCTCCCTCTCTTTATAAAATTAATTGTTGGGATGGAGTGATTTAGAAATTATGAATATCTAATTGCTAAATTCAGTGACGTGGCAAAATTATGAATATCTAGCATCTCCAATGGTTATTGTTTTTTGGTTTGTAATATGACGTAGCAATTGTTTTTTGGTTTGCTGAGTTGTGAGAGAGTTTATAAATTAGCAAATTTGCTTTAAAAGCAAACCTTTGCTTATTGCCACGTGGCGATTTGATTGGCTCAGATTCTTTATGAGTTTCTTTAATAGCAATTGCTGGAATGGAGTGATAGAAATTATGAGTCTCTTTAGACGCTTACATTAAAATATACTTAAATTAATTGCTAAATTTAGACGCTTACATTAAAATATACTTAAATATCATTATATAAACGTCAGAAGCAGAGAGATTACGTATTTATCTTTAAAAACCGATCGATTAGAAAATTAATATTTTTCTAAATATGCTACGTATTTTTTTCATATTTTCTATAAAGGGTATAATGAATATTTTGTGAATTTAAAATGAGTTTTAATAGAAAAAACTAGTGTTGTAAAAAACGGTTGTTTATGCCGATTAATCGTTAGCGGCAATCAAACTGTAATGGATTTTCTTGACGATTCGGTCGATTATTTCTAATTATACCTGATTAATCACTTGGTGGTACCATGCCCGTCCGACGAGCGCATACCGTTATTTACAACACTTGAAAAGACAATAAAACTGATAAATTTGTGTGTTCTTGAATTTAGAAAGAGTGAGTCTATGGTACTATGCATGTTATGATTTAATCCGTAATACGGGTCAATATTTTCATTTTTTAAATTCTAACGGTCGATCCGAACCATTCAAAATGAATTTCATATGAATTTGTACTCGCAGACTAAATTTTACATTTTTTTGAATTTTTTTTACTATTTTTTAAGACGTAAAAAATTACTGTTTTTGGATGTTCCAGAATTTTCATATCAAATTATTTTCTACCAGTCTTAAAAAATAGTAAAAAAAATCTAAAAAATATAAATTCGGTCTGCAAGTATATATTCATATGAGAATCATGTTGAATGGTTCGGATCAACCATTAAGATTTTGAAAATAGAAATATTAACCCGTATTATGAATCAATCCGTGATATGCATAGTACCATAGACTCACTCATTTAGAAATGTAAATATGATGGAACTTTAGATGAAAAAATAAGTAATTTTGAAATTTTTGAGGGGTGTTGTTTGTGTAATGGAAAGGATTCCAAAAGAGTTTGAAATAATTAAAGTATCTATTAGGATAATTAAGTCTTTTGAGAAAAGGGAAATATTTAATAGGAACTGATTATTAAATGGCAAGTACACAGGTTATGTTCAGTTGTGAAATAAATTTAATGAGAATTAAATTATATTACTTCTCATATTTTACATCTTATTTAGCAGTTGAAGTTATGACTTAAATTAATTTATTTGGTGAAGCAAGATGTTGCCATGTTGGAAAATGTGTTTTCTTTTAAGAATAAGTGTGGAGTAAGTTAATTAATCTAGATAGGTGGAGTAAGTTCTTATGTTTAAGTCATCTCTTACTTCATCTCATTTCTCTTATTTTATTTTTTGTTTGACTCCTTAAGTGTGAAGCAAGAGGTACACATCTCACTCCACAATCAAACATGATAATAAAAAATGTTTACAAAGAAAAGTGAACTTTCTTGTAGATAATAGTTAAAAGTCCAATTCTTGTAAACATGATAATAAGATTCTTGTACACATCTTACAAGAATTGGTTGCTCTCTGTGACTCTGTTGGATTGATTGTACTATTTTCTTTAGAATCTTATAGTGAGACTATTTTCAATGGACTTTTAACTATTATCTATTCATTAGTTGGGCTTAGGGCTGTCAAAAAAGCTCGTAGCTCGTGACTCACATCTGGCTCGATCGGTAACAGCTCGTTTGATAGTGGACCGAGCTGTTAACGAGCTGGCTCGCTAACAACTCAGGCCAAAATTAACGAGCTGAGCTAAAGCCTAGCTTGCTCGCCAGCTCATGAGCTCGCTCGGCTAGGCATCAATTTGTGAATTTGTGTGTCTTTTATACTGTCAAGCTTGGTCCAGCTCGGTTCAGCTCGGTCCAAAAATGTTTGTAAAATTTATTTTCTTCTTAAAACAAGGTCCAACCAAACCCAGTGAGCTAGCTCGTGGCTCGCGAGCCAGCTTGCGAGCTGGCTCATCACGAGTTTGAGCTAAGATTTTAGCTCGCGAGCTGTTAACGAGCTGGCTCCCTAACAGTTCGACCCAGAATTAACGAGCTGAGCTAAGGCCCAGCTCATTTACAGCCCTAGTTGGGATAACTCAAAAATAGTTTTTTTTTTCGGCTGAATTAGCATCCTTTAGGCTACAATAAATTGAAATTGGTTCATGGGTCAAGGGGTGTTTCCTATGGTTTAAGAAACTTTATGATTTTTTTTCTTTTAATAAATTATAAATAACAGACTAAAAAAATTACCTGTTCTAAAGGTGGTGATAGTTCTCAATGCTCTTTAATAGATAGACTATTTTCTTAATGGGATTGGAAACCCTCATTTTCCAAATGCTTTGATTTATTGCTTCCCATCAACTTTTTTTCTTCTTCTATCACTCTCCTTTAAAAAAACCAATGTTGTAAAATGCGGTTTTGTTCATGCATGCGGAAGGCCACTGCATACCGCATATGCGGTATGCGGCCGCATATGCGGAATTTCATGCAGACTCATATATGCGGATTTTAAACTATATATTAATTTATTTTCACTCAAAACATGCAATATATTATCATTAAAATAATTCAAACAATAAATTCGCACATATGCGGACCAATATGCCGACATATGCGGCTCAATCGCACATATGCAGACCAATATGCGGAAATATGCGGCCGCATATGCAAACCGCATATTTGAGACCGCATGAAATTTTTTATGCCGAATCGGATTGCATACGCATATGCGGTCCATGCGGCCGCATTTTACAACACTGAAAAAAACCGTATCACTTTAAAAGTGAAGTTTTTTTAAAGTGATACGGTTTATAATTTTTCTTATACTTTCTTCACTTCATTATTGGTCAGGAAATATCAAGGAAGAAGTGGTGCAAGAACTGGTGACTTGGACCCCGGATGAGGTTGATGACATTCCACTAAGCGAATGGGATGGAACTGCCGAGCTTGTGATTGATGAGAATGCTTAGTCGCTACTATGCTTTAGTTTGGTTTTTGTTATAGCTAATTTTCATAGTTCTCTAAGATGGTGTTCTTATGCATCCTTAATATGCTTTAGTTTAGGGATTGGGGTAGGCTCTGATCTACTCAGTTGCTGGTCGTTTATTTGATTTTTAGGGTATTTCATGTTGTTGTTGTTTTTTTTTTTTTTTTTTTTGTTATGCTTGGCTGTGTAATTAAAACTCTCATTTTGCTAATGCAAATGGGTATATATGCCTCATTTAAAAAAAAAAAAAAGTGATATGGTTTAATTTAAAGTGATAAGTTATGGATATGTCCTAAAGAAGTTTGGGTCACCATTCTTTAATGTTGTCCTAAAGAACTTATCCAGCCGTATCGGCGTGTTTGAATGCGTATCGGAAATCGTATCTGGAGGTTAAGGATATGCTAGCTCATCCGATGCGTCAACTGGCATATTAGACACGTATTGAGTGCGTATCCGTATCTAATATGCTACGCATCCGATATGGATAGCTCTGAAGAATCGAATAGACCTTCTAAACTTATGATTATTGGAGTTCTGATCAATTCAAATTGTATTTATGAATTGGCATAGCCCTGATATCTCCATTCTTATATAATGCACGTAGTTGTTCTGATCCGCCAACAGCTGAGATTAAAAGATGAATTTTCGAATTTAATATCAGCCCTCCAATCACATAATAAGTCTCATTTTGATTAAATACATCTGTTTTATATGTAGAAGTCTAAATTTAGTTAAAAACATATTCGCTACATATACTGCTATATATATAGTTTGTCATAATTAAAATTGAATGGATCCCTAACAATCTGTTTTCTTATTTTTCTTTAAAATTATTTCTGATTTCTACAATTAAATTATTTCCTTATTTCTTCATTTATTATGTTTCATTTCTCCTATTTCGGATGCGAATCTCAACAGCAAATTATGGCTTAAGGGAACAACAATGTAAGAGAAATGGAAAGCTCCAGTTACCAAATCTAGCTAATTTCTAGCAGTATTTGTTAATAAAAGAAATAGAAAACGCGCATGGACAGAAGCCAGAAGGAAATGTTTGGATCCAATGTAGTCATATAGACAAGGTTCATGAAGTGGCTCTGCAAGTACTGCTTCAAATTTGAATAAACCTGACAACGACAAACTTTCAAAATTATCAATACAATTAAAAATACTATTAAAAGTAAATTTACAAAAAAAATTTACAAATGATCCTACATATGATTATTTTAATATTCTGGTTATAAATGTTTTAATATTATCAATCCGTACCAAATTAGATCTACAGTTAAAATATGTTAAACAATGAATTAATTATATAGTTCAACGATGACTTTCTTGCTAATGTTAATTTTTGTAAATAGATGAAAATTAATAATAGCATATCTATTAGACTATTACAATTTAGGAGTACTTAAAACCTTGAGGTCCAATCTGCTCCACAATTGTATGGTTTTGATAGTTTCCTTATTACATTAATGAACTAAAATTCAAAGTAAATAATAACAAGGAGTTGTTTTCGTGTTAGAAAAGAATGTCATATTTATGCTATTAGACTAACAAGCAGTTATTATAATGTTATATTTTTCATGTTATAAAAAACTGCTTATTAGACTAATTAATTATGTAGTCATTATAATGTCATAGGAACTAATAAAAAAACTGTTTATTAGACTTTCATGTTTCTCCTATAAAAGGTTTTTTTTCAAGTTATATTTGATATTTTGTTGTAGATCAAATGATTTTGTCTTTGTTTATATAGTAAGAAAAATCATCTTCCTATGACATAATCAATTCAATAAATAAAAACATTTTTTTATTACCATCTGTATTGAATGAACAAATAAAACAATTATTAGTTCCTATTCAACTTCAAATTTAGTATATATTTTTCATTTGTGTTGTAAATAATTTTGAAAAAGAAAATTGTGTATGCACTAACATGCACAAAAGGTTATTGAATTAAAGCAGTCATTTGTCGTTGTTTCTTTTACCGTTATTTATTATTTGTCCCTCTGTTCGATCTTAATATTCAATCTTATAATATCTCCGTTGCAACGCACGGGTATGATACTAGTTTACTTATAAGAGTGCTCAAATCCAAAATATGGAACTATAACAATCACTTTGACTTTAAACCGTTTCTCTTGATTGGGGTGTAAATTTTCTCCTTTTGAGAATGTAATTGGTAACTTAGGTCGTAATTCCATTTCAGTAATGAAACTGATGGGTTTAAATCATCTTTTTTTCAAAATATTCCACCTAACTTCTTTCGTCATTCGTTTTACTCTTCCATTCTCTCTCAATCATCCTAAAGACAGAGGCATGTGCAGATGTAAGAAGAAGATATGAGGGGCAAGTTAAGCCATACTTGTTTAAAAGGTTTTGTATTTATGCAATAATTTTTATGTAATTTAGAATAAATGTCATAAAAATGTAAAATTGATCTCCATTTTCTCCAGTAAAATTTTATATAATTGATATGGTATTTGACTACTATAATTCCAAAATCTAATTTCACCCATGTCTAAAGATAACAAGATGATTCAAAATTTATTTTACACTCTTATAAAAACATCATTTCCCAAAAATGTCTTAAAATGTGTTTCAGTGTGGAAGAGAAGAGTGGCGGGGTCGAAAACACATCTCTAATCTGAATCTAATAACTTAAGTAAAAGAAGGGAGGAAGTTCGGAGATGGCCTTAACCATTTTATAATTAATATGTCGAAAAATAAAGATGTGTTAGGTATATTAGATAAATAATTTGGCTCCCTGAAGGAGAGGATTGTTTGGTTTTTCGATGGAGCAATTTTAATTTAGAGCTTTTGTATAGGAATTAGTTTTATTTCTAGAAATATGCTGCTCTTTCTATAATGTTTTTTGAAATGTAACGTAATTTTAATTTAGAAAGTTATTTTTAAAAACAATTGTTTTCTAACCATTTTCATTAGTTCTTGTTTTTATCGCTCTCTCTTCTTAATAATCACTGACGTAGTGGAGAACAAACATTTGTTCTAATATCAAAAGATGATATTCTTTGAGTGGAAGGTCATAGATTCGAAATAGAAATGAGAAAAATTCTTTGTTACAATAATAAGAGTATAGAATTTGAAGACTTGATCTTCACTTTCTAAAAAAAAATACTGATGTTGTTGCTAAAAATAATTAAAAGTCAATTTCACAAGTACAAAAATTTGAAAATTAAAATTAATTTAATTTTTATTTAATGGCTGACAACTGTATTTAATTCTTTTTTATTTTATTGATATAGATGCTCTTCTCTCAAAATAATTTTTATATCAATTTAATTTCAATTTAGTGCATGACAATTACATTTTATTCTTTCTTGATTTTACTGATGTCCTTCTCTCGAAATTTCAATCATGCCAATACAGAGGAAATCTCTGAAATATTCACTTCTCTCAAAACATAGAAAGAAAATCTTTGACATTTTTTTTTTGTTTTTCAAATTGAATAACAAGACAGTTTAGTGCCTATTCAAACATTGATGACTGAACCTCTTTGAAAAATATTCAACAGTTGGCCATAAACCACGTATAATAATCGGTCATAATACAAAAACATGACAATTTCCTCCAAAATAATTTATGGAAACACATTGCCTATAAACCACGTATAATAATCGGTCATCAAATTAAAAAGAAAAAATTGATACAAACATTACAACCATTTCACCGGATAACACTTTCCCATGGATATCAAAGTCTTATCTGCCAAAAAAAATTAAAATAAAGTGACTTCTAATTATATGATTCTATCCATCCTAGACACGGCCACACGGGTGCGTACCCTCTGAGATACCTCAATTTTTGCGTGACCGATGTGTCCGGTGCCTATTCGGGGAATGTAGGGACAGTATTATTTGAGCTTTGAGATTCGTACAGAACGTATTTTGAACAATTGAGATATTCCAAAAAGTCACGCAAAGTTTGAGATATCTCAGAGGATGCGAATTCCCTGGACACCTTGTTGGTGAAGCCAATCAAAAACCCAGCAGATCCCTTCTCTTCCCGACTACTCAGATTACACTTAACTGGACTCGGTTTAGATAGGTAGGACCAATAAATTATCTCACTATAAAAGAGCCCCACTTCCTTGAATCTTCATTTTCAATCACACGTCAGCAGCTACTGGTCATAGAACCCAAGAACGGGTCCATTTAATAATTCTGATTTTCTCCGTCTCTTCCGATTTCTATAAACCCCAATCCGCCGTCACTATTTTAAATCCACAAGCTATCGCCATTAACCCCTAGAATCGAGCTGCCCACCCCCAAACCCTAGAAACCCCATTATTCGACTCGAGCGACAATGGCGACCACCACCGAGTCGTCGTCCGATGGTCCCGTTCTAAGCGTCGTCTCCAAACGCATTCGTGCCCTGCGTAAAAAGTACAACCGCATAGTCCAAATGGAGGAGGCGCTCGCTAATGGAAAAACCCTTAACAAGGAGCAAGAGGAGGTGCTTCGCTCAAAGCCAGTCGTGACGGCTCTAATTGACGAGTTAGAGAAACTCAGATCGCCGCTTTCCTCAGCCCTAGCGGAGGAATTGAACCAGACTTCGGAGCAAGAGCCCAAGCAGTCGGATCGATCTGTCAACACAGACGACCTGATCGAGGATTTGCTGCGACTGGTGTATTTCGGTTCCCTATTCGATGTGAGGTCGCAGAGTGAGTTCACGGCTATGATGCTGACCCGTAGCCATGAGAGGGGTTGCTGCCTGACTTATGATTACGTGACCGATGACGAGGTCGATTTATTGAGCGAGAAGGATTTAAACTTAATATCTGTACTGGGATCTCTTGTGACCTCACGACCTGTCAATGAGGTTGTTTCACATAAGAGTGCCCTTGAGACTTGTATCAGCCATGCAAAGCTGTGGATCTCCAGTTCAGACCAGCCGATCAATCCCGAGGCACCTGCTACTTGTGAGTGATTCTTTTGTTTGTATGAATTTCCATTTTAGTAATATCAGTGCGATACAGTACAGTGTTTAAAAATGCTTAACATCTCTGTTATCATTTTTCTGTGGCTAATATCTGATATGGCATGAACTTTAGAATTGCGAGTGCTAGGTGAATGTTGTTTCCTGTGAAAATTGCAAGTGGATTTGACTGTATACCGCTATTGTAGTCTGTAAATACACTTCGATTTTTGGAATTTGTTGTTCAGTTCATTTCAATTAATTCGCAAAGGAGCTTCCTATTTTAGTTTAAATATGGTACTAGACTTATTTGGTTTGATATTGAGTTTGGTAACTGGCCGATCAAGCATCTCTATGGTTGTGACATTATCCCGGTACTGAAACCATTAATTATTCAGGGAATTGAAGTGTGTTTTACATGCCTTCTGCTTGAAAAAAAAACTTATATAGTGCATCATCTCTGCTTTGATTTTTGGCAGATGCTGCATTAAAGGAGAAGTTGAAGAAGATTATCT
This sequence comes from Carex arenaria, assembly GCA_964058825.1. NCBI lineage: Eukaryota > Viridiplantae > Streptophyta > Magnoliopsida > Poales > Cyperaceae > Carex > Carex arenaria. The sequence goes on from CAXKVW010000956.1 coordinate 249,633, forward strand.
CATCAGACTTTTTCACTGCCACACCAGAGATGAAGGCTCCAGTTGAAGTTGCCGCGGCTGTGGGCCAGCTTCACATATCTGAAGGTAGCACTGTGCCGTCAGAGACTGCTGAGGGTGACATAGACAGTCCTGATAACAAGGTAATCAGTCATATGTTACCTTGTAAGTACATTTTTACATTTGTTTGATTGTGATTGGTTTGTGAATTTACTGCTTGTAATCATGCTTCACCGAAGCTGCCGACCTCATATCAGGTCAATTTCTGATATATTAACATTAAACTTTTTACTGATACGATCACAGAAATTTCAATATGCATATCTGTGCACCAAAGACCATACGGATATGTCTTACTCGATCCTCAAAAGGCACGAGACTTGTAATTGCTTCACTGGCATTACAGTCCTTTCCTTTCTATTGAGATTGGAAGAGCTGCGGAGCATTTTTTTTTTTTCAACCTTGGACTATCAGCCGGAAATCTGGAACAAACTTTGACACCAAACAGAGTAGCTCTACATATTGATTAAGAAACCTTGTCGTAACTTGCTTAGAATTATAATTTTTCTTTTGCCCTTATATATCTTATCAAATGTTCTATTGTTTTTTTCCGCACTCTCAGTTTCTTATAATCCATCGTTAGCATTTGTAAATTGTAATAGTTCTTAATAAAAAAGTTGACTGAGCTGCCTTCTTAGCTTCCACGTGCCGCAACTCTTTTAGTAATAACAAAGAAATGCACTCTGTGTAATTTCTTTTTGTGCTTACATTAAAAGTAAAATAATTAATCATACTATTAAACATTGTACCCAAAATTTTTGGGAAGTTGTACGTCACCATGGAAGTATTATATAAGTATGTTACCAATATTAGGTGTCTTGCTATAAATGTTTGCTACCGGTTCTAATGATTAGTAACATTGAATGGAAATATTGTATATTAGATAGTATGTTTCTACCTTCTGATTTTCAATTTTCACATCATTAGGTTCATCTGTATTCTTTGGTAAATTTATCCGTCTCTGTAATCATTGTATTATGATTGTTGTTTTTCTGTGCATTGTCAAGGAATTATTCCTCTACACCCCAAATTGGGGGTTACAAAATCACTAGAGTTGCGCTTAATTTTTATGCGAAACTCACCTCCTCTCCCATTCTCCCCCCCCCCCCGAAATTGATGGTTCTGGAGCGAGTAACCGTCCTCAGTCACATCCCGTCAGGCCTTTGTTTTCCTCCCCACTCCTCACTTTCCGGTCACGTACCTCCTTCTGGAGCTAATTCTAAGGGAATAGATGGGTTTTTCATTAGTAGGCTGGATGATACTTCGTTTTATTGATTGGCCTTTTCTTGTCCTGATAGCTACAATTGTATCAATATCTGAAATAAATCGTATTTCCATTGAAAATACATCTATTGAACTGTGGAATGTACCCTAGCTAATATTCTTATAGTATGTTCATATGTATTCTTTGGTAAATTTATCCGTCCCTGTAATCATTGTATTTTGATTGTTGTTTTTCTGTGCATTGTGATGCATTTATTCTTCTATAAAAATTCTGTAATTGTTATTTACAATATCTAATGCTTGATTTCTGTGCATTATTATGCATTTATTCCTCTACACCCCAAATCGGGACTTACAAAATCACTAGAGTTGCGTGTAGTTTTTATGCGAAACTCCCCTCCTCTCTTATTCTCTCCTCTCCCCTCCCCTCCAAAATTTACAGTTCTGGAGTGAGCAACCAGATCCAGTCAGGCCTTTGTTTCCCTCTGCTCCTCTTCCTTTCCATCGTGTACCTCCTCTTTCATTAGTAGTCTGGATTAAAATACATTGTTTTATTGATTGGCATTTTCTTTTCCTGATAGCTACAATTGTATAAATATCTGAAATAAATTTTCTTTCTATTCAAAACACATCGATTGAAGTAGTCTGGAATGTACCCTGGCTAATAATTTTATATTATGTCTTTATGTGTTTTATACATCAAAAGTACATTTTTACATACCATAACAGCAGTTCATTTCATATATTGTCAATCCTTTTTCTAGTTAGCCGACACCCCACTTGTTGCACAAAATATTCAGAAAAGTTCAATTAGATTGGTTGTTGAATGTTTTGACTTACTGTGTCTATATGCTGGGATTTAATTTTTTTGGAAGTTCGTGGCCTCAATGGAGTCCGCCATTATTCAAATAGAAATATAAAGTCCATGCATTACATCACAAAAACCCCCCCTTTACCCTATTATGGGATTTATTTAGGAAATGTAAAATTAATTTCATTTATAACTTAGGTTTCTTTGTTATTATAAGCTACAGTGCTAAACCTTAATTTTAGAAATAAAAAAATATGCAAAGTAGATCTTCAGCTTCATTTTCTTTAATACTATTATGAATTGTATAATTCACAGTTCTAGCAGCTATAGATAAATTAGGCTATCATAAGAATGATCCTTCTAAGTAGATTCAATTAGGGGCTGGTTGGGTTGCTCGGGTTTTGTCAACATTTTCAGCCCTATTCATAATAACCGGATTACGATACTTCCAATCCATAACTAACTGCCATAAACCCATTCAACCCAAATTTTTTAGGTGGCCGAGTCATGAGAGTTCTGTGGGCTTTACTGACAAAAAAAAAAAACTTTACAAGTAATTTTATTTATTATTTGAGAGGTACCAAATATATAACCTAGCAAACAATAGCATATATGAAGTTCTTATTGAAAATTTGAAGTAACTATTTCCAATCAATAGCATTATATAATCCAACACAGCATATTCCAAACAATAGTAGCAGCACTATTGTTGATATAATAATAAAAAGCAAATTTTTCTAAGCAAAATGAATAATAAGAAAAATGATCATGCCTTGAATCATTTAGAATTGGTTGTTGACTTCGCCACAGGGTATTCGGGGTTAAATGATTTCAAGCAAATTAAGTAAGAGGATGATTTCACACCATTTTTATTCGGGGTTAAATGATTTCAAGCAAATTAAGTAAGAGGATGATTTCACGACCATTTTTATTGGTTGTTGACTTCGCCACAGGGTATTCGCCACAGGGCATCACACCATTTTTCTAATTTTTGATTGGGAAGTCTATAAATAGAAAGGAAATGATTTCACTCTTGTACAAATGACATTTTTATCCTCATTATTTGTCCAACAAATACAATAACAGTCTTTCTACCATCCTGACACTCAATAAAATTCAAACTGGTATTGACTGAGGAGTGGTATCCATGGTAACCTTGATTAGTGTGAAATCAGAATGTAAGAGGATCTGAAGTTTAAATTAGTACCAGTTAATAAGTAGGATGAAAGTGTCAAACTTGTAAGAAACCATATCTGTACATCAGTCTCTACCAATGCTGGTACCATTACGTTCTTATTTTATATATCTTACAAATCACTTGTCTACCCAATAAAAGCATGATACCTTATGCTTAAACAAGTTAGACACCAATGATACCTTCCGCTTCCTATTTTGATTTTCAGAGCCATGAGTTTTTCCTCTTATCTGTTTTCTCTTCACAAGTCTGGTGCTCAGATTGTAGTGGGCATTTCAAATAATTTGTTATACTGTATCATAGTAGCAGATTGCCTTCCGATATCCTCTTTGGACTGTGTGTTACTATTTTAGTTTCCTTGGATGCATTCTGCTGGAGTTTATTTTTCAATAGCTATATGGGTATATTTTATTTTTGTTGAGAATTTAACTCTTATCTATTAGAAGTTCCAAATTTGAGGTGGTGAAGTATTGACTTAATTAAAAGATACACATTTTAGTCAAAAGCAGCATGTGCCAGGCTTTGATACTTGGAACTGATTATGCAAATTTTTTATATTTGTAATTGCTGCATTTGTAAAATTGACAGTGATGTGAATTTAGTTCCTTACTGTTCTGACTTTGTATACTGCTGTAGAAAAGTCTCAGTTGTGGGATTGAAATATGTGACTTGTAGTACTATTTACATCTTATTTAATGATAGCATTGTGATTTTCAGGCACCTGTGGTAGCAGAATTATATTCATAAAACTTTTTCTAATCGAAATTTCAGGAAGAGCAAGAGAACTCTCAATCCAGTGAGACCTACACAGAGCATCAATCAATAGCACCCGATGAACCAGCTAAGACGGTAATTTTAACAAATTACCATTCAAAAATAAATTATTAGCAATTGTATTTAATTCTATCACAACTTTGTCTAAACTGCCATTTGGTCCCCTGCAGGATGAGGTAGACGAAGTAAACCCTCGCGATCTTCCTCCAGTCGAGAGTGAGCAACAGAACTTTGGAGAAGCTGACATGCTGGACCAGGTCCATGCAGACTTTGTCCAAAAAGATCAGCAAGGTGTAACTAGTGGTGGTAGGAGGCCTTATCCGAATGGCCGTGGTAGTGGCAGAGGTGGTGGCGGTAGGCGGCCTTACCCAAATGGTCGTTCTGGTGGTGGCCGTGGCAGTGGTGGCAGAGGTGGTGGTGGTGGAGGTTACTCTAATGGTGGGCGGGGTTATTACCAGGACTCCAATTACCAACCAAGAGGCTATTATAACAATAGGGGAAGAGGTGGTGGCGGAAGGTCGGTTGGTGGTGGTTCCATGTATAACAGGCAAGGTGGTTCTGACGGAGGCCTTGCGCCTACAAGTTGAGTTGGATTTGAATGGGTTAAACAGGTTTGGTGGATTTGACACCAAATTGGGGTCGATCGGTATTTAAAAGCTAGGGGTGGCTGTCAAATGTAGGACTCAAATTGTGTGGGTCGTTTTTGATATGTGGAGTTTAGACTAATCTTGGCGTGTTCTGGTACTTGCGTTAATATATCTTTTTTCTTGTTAACCTTTTTCTTTGGTTCTTTTAGTTTATATATTGGCAATGGTCCAAGTAATGTTCTCGTTGCTTGAATGATTTTTCGCCTTTTTGATTAAAAAAATTGTAGGGTATATCGTAGTTTAAAATTTCCCAGGCTCTGGATCTAATGAGATGTGCGGCTTGCGCAGTTGCGCGATATTAGTACTTCTCTGTACCTTTAACTTAAGATGCACCACAGGGGTTTAAACATAGATCGAAGATCAACCATTTCTTGCATGGGAGCAGCTTGGGTCCAATGCCCATCGGACTCAAACTGGGTTCGATGAGCTCTATAACTGTCCGATCCATTTTAAGATTTGTGCGTGTTGCTTTAATATTCATTGACTTCGCTTTAATATCTGTGCGCACGGATCTTAAATCAAATCGGACGGTTATGGAGCTCATTGAACCCAGTTTGAGTCCGATGGGCGTCGGACCCAAGCTGCTCCCTTCTTGCACAGAGTTAGGCCTCATCAAGGTGAATTCGGTTCAAGTAAGGTACCTCCCGTCATTTTAAATATTATTTTCTATTGGTCAAGGAAGGAATCGAGTTGATTTCGAAAAATACTAGAGAACAATGCCTCAGTGCAAACATCTTTTACCAGATCATTTTTCTGAGAACAATGCCTCGGAGCATTTTTCTGATGTAACAAGTTGTGTATTAAAATTCTGTCTATGCGGAAACATTCTTATTCGGTTGTAATTCAAATAGAAAATTTGTATTCAGTCAAATATGCAGTTCTGTATTTTTAGTCACATATTACCGCATATTTATTTATATGATGCTGCATATTACCGCATACTTATATATATATAGAGCGAGAGAGAGTTGGGCTACTCTACTTCATAAAATAAATAACATATTTTACTTCACATTCATATTTTTAAGTTGATCCAAACTCTCCAAGATGATCTCTATAATAAAATGTGCTTGGAGACAAAATTTTATATTTTTTTGAAAACAAAATACTATTTTTTATAATTTTTTTAAATTGTTGTTTTTCAAAATATTCTGGACCATAAAAAACAGTGATTTTCAAAAACTATAAAAAAAAATAGTAAAAAAGTTTTGAAAATGTAAAATTTGGTCTTCAAACACAATTTATATATGGAGATCAACTTAAACAGTTTGAATCGACATTTTGAACTTTAAAATCTCAAAATATGAGTGTGAAGCAAAACACTCGCTTTTACTTCATGAAGCACCGTAGCCCAACACACACACTCTCTTTTTGAAATACTGGCAGAAGCTGCCAGACAAGTTTCTCTCTCTCTCTCTATATATATATATATATTTATTTAAAATCTATATATATTAGTCCGCATAAAAATCTGCATATGCAGTCACATGCTGCATAAAATCCGCATTTTAAAACATTGGTAACAAATATCTAATTTTGAGTCGGGATGAAAATTGCTTGCACTGTAACAATGACTCGGTCTGCTTGGGGGCAGATTTGAGGCCTACGGGCTATATTCAAAAAAAAAAAAAAATAGGATATCAAGGGTGGAACTCATAAATAGTGGGCTGGGGAAGACATTCGATTCCTGCTATGCACTGATTGGGCCTACAATGTGAAGAGCCTTTGTATCTTGTTCGGATTAGTATCACCTTCTAATTCATATTTTTCCACACAAAAAAAGAAGTTATAGAATCCTACCATATCAAACCGTAAGATTGAAATGACTGGTCGTTATTTATATAGAAAAGACTCTATATTTTAAAGCGGATCGATTCGGTCCGTTTGATTAAATGAAACGGCCGAATTTGAACTAATAAGATCCTATTTTTATTTTAAAAATAACATATATTGACCCTACTCGAAAATATATAGAGGCCAAGTTGACCATCATGATGCATCATCAGAAAATTATTGTTCTATATAACGACGGTGTGTCAATTAAACTTTGTTTAATATGCCGACAACCGTCAATGCAATTTGTATATTGCCATCTATATCCAGGAGATGAGAATTACCTGATTAATTCATACGTCATGATTATGTTTATCATGTTTTACACTATTTTGTTCAATAATTGAGCAACAGAGGGCAAGTCAAGTGTATGGTGAATAGTCATGCTGATACTATTATTTATACCTGTTCTCTTTTGATTAGCTTGGAACCAGTCGCCTGAGAAGAGCCAATTCCAACCTTGTGGATATTTCTAGCTGTCTCCTTCTTGTTCTTTTCTTAATTCACTTTCTTAGAATCATCCTAGAAGAAAACATTAATTGGTTCATTGTCGCGACGGTATTTTTTATTGATATTTTGACATTCAAATTCCACGCAAATTGTGTGTTATTAGTCTTTTAAGGCGTCCATATAAAATTCGTAAAAATTAGTCCATCTCGTATTCCAGGATATCAGGAAGACTCCTACTAGTCTCCTACAAAACAATGCTTCAACTTAATTATAGCGAATTGCCGATTCTTCTTTCTTTCTTTTTTAACTTTTTGAAATGGTCCGTACGAAATAAACTTTTGCGATTTTTTTCATATGAAGAACTACTCTTTTATAGAGAAATATCAGCGACTCACATTTCTAATTAGCAATTATAATTTTGATAATTAAAAAAAAACATGAACATCTCAGAATACTAAAAACATAAATATATAATATCCAGAAGCGGAGCTAGTAGAGTTAAGGCGAAGATACTTATCTATCTCCGGCTCATAAATGATTTCAAAATATATTTCTTTTGTCATGTTTTTTTTTCTAAAAAAAAATTACAATAGCATACTAGTGTTTATATAAAATATGTAATTATTAGGGGTGTAAACGGAGCGGATAATGATAATACCATATTCGCATCCGTTTGTCAACAAGCGGATACGGATACGAATACGGATAGTAAACGGATATCAAAATTGAAAACTATATCTGTCTTAAACAGATACGGATACGGAACGGATATTCCATGGATACGGATTCGAATACGAATATGGAGCACATAATTGTCGGATATTGAGTAATTCTACTAACTTTCATAATTTTAAATTACCTAAATTGAGAAAAATTTAATAGACTTTTTAAGTTTGCACAGTGATGATTATGCATGACTAATTGTTTATTGGTTCAGAGAACCAATCTATTATCCTAATATATTATATGATTTTTCTACTAAGATTCTTAGACTTAAATGAATATGTATGTTTTTTGAGAATTTCGCAAGGGTGAAATGAATTAAAAATTGCTGAAAGATTAAATTTCGGATCCGGATATATACGGATATCCGCTCCGTTAATATCCTTACGGAATTATCCGTATCCGTATCCGTATTATTTTTCTATATACTAAAATTATTTGTATCTACAAGTATCCGTATCCGTTTAATCCGGATACAGATAATAAACAGATTCGGAGCGAATTATCCGCGGATAATCCGTATCCGTTTACACCCCTAGACTGATTATGCTATATCTTAAATATTTTGCCCCCTCCTTGTAATGTTTTGTGACTCCAATCCTTAAATCACTCGCTATGGGCCTATGATCCAGTCTTCCACTGTCCCTTTTGCAGTAGGAATATGAAGTCTAATAAGTGTTGACCTTGTGATAAAATTATTATTTTCGCGTAATTATTTTAACATATAACGTTTATGTAAGTGAAACGTCATAAAGGACATAACATTAAATTGCCTGCTCTAAGTTAATATTCAGTGTTGGTTGACACTTGCAATTTTGTCTTCTTTTTTTTCTCAACCTAATAATACATGCAGCGAGAATGCGAGATACTTGAGAATTCTTTTATTAGTTTTTATTTAAACGAGTATAGATGCAGTGGCGAAGCTAGAGTAAAACAGGAGATTTTTTTATAAAGCATAAATAAAAATATTAAACTTAACCTGTCGATATGATTGGCGACGGATTTATAAAAAGCATAAAGAACGGAAGCGCAAACCGTTCCCCAATTTTTTTTTTTTACGAGAAAGGAAGCGCAAGCCGTTCCTTAGTCATTTTTCTCATTTTCCAACTGCTTCGCACCAACAGCACAGCAGCTGCAACAGAAAATCCGGAAATTTCCTTCTTCCGTGAAAAAAAAAAAAAAATTAGGGAGAACGGCTTCCCAAGCCGTTCCCCGTGCAAAAATAGAAAAATAAAATAAAATAGAGAGAACGGAAGGAGAAAACGTTCCCCATGCGAAAAATAAATAAATAAATAATCAGGGAGAACGGAAGGGGAAAACGTTCCCCATGCGAGAAAAAAAAAAGAAAAAAAAAAGGAGGAGAACGGAAGGGGAAAACGTTCCCCATGCAAAAAAAAAAAAAAAAAAAAGAGAGAGAACGGAAGGGGAAAACGTTCCCCTGAGTTGCAACATATCCAGCCGTTTAAATACGATCTCCGCAAATCTCAAAACTCCAATAATACTGGACCCTACGGTTCCCCGAATAAAGCTATTTCCTTCTCTTCCCTTCCCATCACTTTCTCTACCCCCGAAAGCGTTCCCTCCCCCATTTCCATTTTCTGAGTACGTTCTCTTCCGAAGGTAAGTTACTCAAAAAAAAAAATTCAGCTCTCAATATTATACTATTTTTTGATCTAGTTATATATAATTGTATATTTTTCAAAGGACAACCAAACAAGCTTCAGATCTACAATTTTGGTGAGGTATGTAGTTTATATATTTTTTTTATTAAATATCCTAAATTTTTAGTTTAAATAAGTAATTTTATTGTTAAATAAAGGGGTTAATTGATAGTTTTGGTATAAATTGAGGGTATATTAAGAAATTTCGAATTTTTTTAATTTGAGGGTATATAAATAAATTGTGGAAAATATTTTTGAGTGTAATTTAAGTATTTTAGCTTAATTTTAATAATTGTAGAATGATTTAGTAATTTAAGTTTGTGCATGTAGTATAAATAATTGTAGATTGATTTAGTTTTGTTAGTATAATTTTAGTAATTGTAGAATGGTTTAGTTTGCATGTAGAGCAAATTTAACAAATGTAGGAAAAAAATTATTTTCAAACAATTTAGGCTAGTTTTTTCCAATGTAATTATTTATTTAGGAAGAAAATTATTTTAAAACAATTTTAATAATTGTAGTTTCCTGTGTAGTTTATTTATTTGTAATTTTATGTATATTGTAGGCCAAAATGTATCACCAACCATCTTTATTGGAATTGCCTCTAGACTAACACAAAATACGCCGGGCGAGTACGGAGGTATTTGTCATAACTACGTGATTTATAAAAAAAAATTACTTATAAAGTTGAATTAAATTTTGGAGTTTAATTTATTATGCATGGCAATTATCATTCCAGTCTCATTATACACTGCGTACTAGCGCCCGTTTGCCGGGCGTTCCTTATCAGCCTCAGATGAAATCAGATTTGGTGAATCTAGGCTTGTATCAGATGAAGGATGTGACTAAATGCTACATTGATAAAGGATTGATCACAGCTCTCGTTGAGAGGTGGAGGCCCGAAACGAATACATTTCATCTTCCGGTGGGAGAGTGCACAGTCACATTAGAAGATGTCAGTTGTTTGTGGGGTTTGCCTATTACAGGTAAAATATTTTTCTATTACTAATAATCTGATATTTGTCTATCTAATGCAAGTATATATCTATCTAACTTTGTATTTACAGGAATGGCAATAGCTGGACATACTGATGACAACTGGTCACAACTAATTGAAGACTGTCTCGGACACGAAGTGTACAATGGATATGAAGACAGTGATGATGACTTTTTCTTTAAAAAAGTGGAGAACGAAGGCACAGAAGATGAGAGAATTAGAATATCAAAACACTACATGCGTCTCAAATGGTTGAAGGACAGATTTGTTGCGAATTTGACACCGGCCAGTGACCAGGAGACAATCAACCGATACACACGTGCATATTGCATGGACTTGTTTGGGTCTATAATGTTTCATGATTCGGTTGCAAGCGGTGTCCCGATAATGTACCTACAATTTTTAGAGAATTTGGGACATCGAAATGTCGACTACAATTGGGGAGGTGCTGTGCTTGCTTGTCTATGTGTCGACTCCCATATCATATTGCCAAAATTCGGCATTACCAAAGCCGCGAAATCCACCTGTCCATGTGTTGACATAATTTTGAATGCTATAGCAGTGACTTACATATTGTATCGGATTTAGACGTCTCAAACAACACACCGCCAGTACATGGTTGCCAGGAATGCCAGTAAATTGTGGCTTCTGACACTGACAAGTAGGCATTCCACCCTCCCCTTCTAAAAATCTAACTTCATACTTCATATTTCCCTTCACTCCCTATAATTAGTAAAGCAAAATAATTACAACAATATCATTTATAAATTTTGTACGAAATTTAATAAAATAACTGACATACCGTCTTAACAACTCCGTCGTGAACTATGACCTCATAAGTGTGCAATCCCAATGGTATCACTCGGTGCTCCTTGGCTTTTTTAATCCGATATTCCAAAACAGATAATATATTTGCTGATAATTCCATTCTGTTTTGAAGCCACTGTTGGGCAACCTGAGACCTTGTGACAAACCAATCCGCAACTTTGTAAAATGTGCGATCCACTATCGCTGTTACAGAAAGTTGGTGAGCCACACGAAATACACTGTTCAGTGATTCTGACCCGTTCAAAGTCATTATACCCCACCTATTTAGGCCTCCGTCATGACATTGTGCCCACTTATGGAGTTGCAACGGCTCTTCTTCGAGATTTTCCACCCTTTTACCACACCACATTACATACTTATGAGTAGTAATACTAATATCTTTTATCATATCCATTCTCTCATTGAACCTCCAAGGTTTCATCTTATGCACAAATTTTGAAAAAATTTCTTTCAACCTTTTGTTCTTACACAGCTTGTAAACATTTGCCGCAATATGTTGAACACATAAACGATGCACCGCTTCACCATTTTCCTCACACCACCCTAAATCTGGTCGATCAAATACTGAACGGATTGCCCCTTGCTGGTCTGATATAACACATATCCGACCAGGTCCCACCACATCTTCGCGTACAAATTGCATAAACCAGCCCCAATTAGATGAAGTTTCTTCTTCTGCAATCCCAAATGCAAGGGGAAATACTTGTTGTTATGCACCATAAGCACATGCCATGAATAGTTTTCCTTTGTACCGGCCGGATAAATGTCCTGCATCTACACTTATAACTGGTCTGAGATATGGCCATGCTTGAATGCATGGACCGAAAGCCCATGCCATGCGGGTAAAAATATGGACACCCATAAGTGTAGATGGTTCATGCTCGATTCTGTATTTTGTGCCTGGGTTAGAACTCTGGATTGCACCAAGAAAAGAAGGTAGCATTTCGTATGCTTTTTCCCAAGATCCAAATAATTCAGCAATAGCTAACTCTCTCCCTCTCCAAATCTTGTTGTATGAAGGCTGAACCATTGGGTACGCTTGTCTAACTGAATTGCGACATTCTTTTATTGACATATCTAGATTCTTATCCAGACCAGGTTTGATTATTTCTGCAATCTTTCTAGCCGTCATCTGACGACTGTCTGCTATACAAGCAATACTGAAACAATTGTGCTCGTCTGGGTTTGTTGCAATTATCCACTTTCCAGTCTGAGTAGTTTTTGCGTATAATCTCCATGGACACCCCTCCGCTTCACATATAACAACATAGCCAGTACGATTGCTCAGGGTATGTTGTAATTGTAAGTTATGCTCCATGGCAAATCCACCCAACTTGGATTTAAGTTCGGCTTTAGACTCGAAAATCTGTCCCACCGAAAATAAACGGTCGATTCTGGGTGCATAACCAAAAAATGCTTCATCATTGTATGACATCGACACATTATCATTAAATGCCGAACAAGGATGTTGCAATCCCCGATTAACAAAGGGAATAGACGATTGCCACTCATTTATTACCTCTTGAACCCTGATCTCATCCTCAATTTCAGCCATATCATCTTCTCCAACAACTGGGATATCGAGATCAGGTTCTGAATCTGAGTCTGAGTCTGAGCCTGTATCATTATTTAGTTGGTCAAAATAATTATGCAAATCATCCGATACTGGTATTTCGGGGGGGACAGGTGAATCAGACACCGGTTTGTCTCTGCTACTTCCAGGTACACTACCCGGGTATGGGTCATAACTGTTCTGACTAACAACTGGTACTGACTCAATCACTAATTCAAGAAGTTTAAAATTCAGTATCGGAGTGGCGTGTCCAACCACCATATGCCATATCATTTCATGCTCTATGTTAATTAACTGGTATTTTTCTACTGAGCCAGGAGGCGTCGTGTTCAAATGCGCCCTGATTATAAGATCGAACTGGCTAGGAAGTAAACGAATACCAACATATACATGTCTTCTTAGCTCATCAAGACTGGTTGAGTCAGAAATCAGAAAAGTGCAAGTCGGTGTGTCTAAAATTTCACAATGATGTAACACATTTATTAAAACTTGAGACATTTCCTGAAAAAAAAATTCACAATTAATCTAAATATTATTTTTAATTTTACATCTTAAAAAATAATAAAAAATAAAAAATAAACTTACTACAACCTTCAGACGAAAGCAGCAAATATAATGTAAAAGCCAATCTGTAGATAACAGAATACTCGTTTCATTAACCTACACATTATTTTTAATTTTATATCTTAAAAAACAATAAGAATTGAAAAATAAACTTACTACAACTCTCGGACGAAAACAAAAAATATAATGCAAAGGCTACTTAATTTTATATCTTAAGCAGAAAATATAATGCAAAGGCTACTTAATTTTATATCTTAAGCAGAAAATATAATGCAAATGCTACTTAATTTTATATCTTAAAAAACAATAAGAATTGAAAAATAAACTTACTACAACTCTCTCGAACGAAAGCAGAAAATATAATGCAAAGACTAGTCTGCAGATAACATAATACTCAAAATTTAGAATTTTTTGAAGAATTTCATTGGTTTGTAGTCTGTAAATATTTAGTATCGATCTGAGGAAGGAAGAAGGAACGAAGTAAGGGAGGAGATTAAGGCAGTGGAGATTAATTTTTATAAACAAAAAAAAGGGAACGGGATCCCAACCCGTTCCCTCTCCAAGCAACAGCAAGCACAAACCCAACGCAACAGCAACACACAACGCAACAGCAACACACAAGGCAGCAGGGATTCTCGAAAAAATGTGGGGGAACGGGTTGCACTTCCATTCTCGCAAAAAAAAAAAATAGAGAACGGTTTGCACTTTCGTTCCTTATGCTTTTTATAAAACAATCAGCAATCATATCGACAGGTGAACTTCAATTTTTTTATTTATGCTTTATAAAAAATTCTCGTAAAACAGCAGTAGACAGTTGCCTGCCCCTGAAAAGAAAAAAAACAAATTGAATCAGGATCTCAAGTGGACCTTACCTATCTCTAAATTTGATTTTGCCTGCTCCTGAATCACGTAGTTTACTAGTCCGCTGACAAACAATTCTTAAGTCACACTAAAACCAGGTCCAGACAATTAATCAGTGGCTGATGTTATTTTATAGCTACCACAGTGAAAATCTTAGGTCATGTGCCAGTGCCCGACAAGAAGTTCAAAAAGCTTGTAAAAGTCTCCAACAGACTTATGCTTTTACAAACGAGCCAGTCAAAGTCTCCAACAGACATATAAAATTAATAAGTTAGAACAATTCTATAACAAGATTATTATCTTGTAAGAGCTTAAAAAATATATTTTTCTTGTTAATTATGAAGTAAGGATCTTTTGTTGCAGTCTAGTTTCAAATGACCTATGTGTCAAATGGACCCCAAAAATAAGATGCATAATATATACAGAAAAATTAATTCAAAATTTGAATTTTTTTTTTATGATTGGCTCATAAATAGTGTAAATTCAAATCATTAATGTTGAGAATAATTTCGTAGATAATCCGTCAAAAGTGGCAGAATAGTGTACATTTTAGTCATATTTGGACAATACAAATACAAATAAGAATCTGTAATTTACAATATTTACCAATTTGTTATTCGTAATTTATAAAGTGTTTTAAATCCGAATCCATTTAGAACCCGAATCCGTTTAAAAAAATAAACCGAATCTGATTTCTACCTACCCCTGACTCAAATTCTGACTTCGCCACTGTATAGATGCATCCTCGGTTCGGTTCCTGAATGTATTTTAATTCTTCTTCCATAGGTGATTGTAAATTTGAGATAATTTCTTTTCTCGTGTACTCGTGAACAGTTAAAATTTTATATATTGTGGATTTTTGACAATATAATATACGATTGAATTAGAAGTTAATTTCAAAAAAATAAATTAGTGCATTTCTTAATGATACTCTTTGTATCGTCAAATGATTAATTGACGTGGCTATAATTGGTCTGAGAATAAGAATAAAGATGATGTTAGTAATTTACACATTATATATACGCAGTCATACGCATTGATATAATGAAACATTTATGATAGGATTTTTTTTTTGCCAACTAAGAAAATTCTGCTACTTTTAAACAGTGGATTTTATTGTGTTTTCATATAGGTAAATATTAAACCTTTCAACGTTTGTATACTAAGCCGAATACTTGTGTGTTAATATTTCGATTAGCATGTCAAAACAGTATGAAAAGAATATTAATCTGAATGTTGTCCAGAGATTGCTAATTTTTGTACTATTCGGAATGTAAATATTATTTAGACTAGATGATTCGATACAGTGTCAATTTATTCCTACAAAATATTAAAAACAGAATAGTTTCATCTTCACTCTATTCCTAAAAGAGAACAAATAATTAAAAGCACATCAGAATGAAAATAAACAGTCATTATTTTTTAGTTTGGCTATTCTTTTGCATCCAAATACGATCAAATATAGTTTATGATACCCTTTACTTTGATTAAGTAATTATAGTATCTTCACATAAGTCCGGTAATTAAAAGGACTACAACATTTTATGTGAATTCAGAGAAAAATAGACAGGGGCGGACCCAATGTAGTCCGGGGGTAGCCCCCTCTCCTGGATTTTGAGTTTTAGTGGAGATTTATTGGTTCCGACTGGCTTTACCCCTCCTGAAATTTTTTTTGCTCCCATCTGAAAATTATAATTGATAATTCGGATTAAATTTATAGTTAAAATTAAAATAAATTTTTTGAAATATGATTGGTAATTAATTAATTATAATTATAAGTCAGAATATCATAAATTACAAGTCAGAACACTATAAAGTATAAGTTAAAGTATTATTTTTTATCAAATATCTAATTAGTTAATGAATTTAAATCCAACTAGCTATTTAAATCCAAATTTATATTTTTTTTGTTTCTAGATCCGCCCCGAAAAATAGATATTGTGGGCCAAAACCCGAAGTGACAAGAAATCAATAAAAAAAAATGAAAAGAAATGGGTAGGAGGAAGGTCAGAAGATTTTGGAACGGAGAATACAATCATTTCTCTAATAAAGATGATTAAAAGTAGATATTTGTATCTGATTTTAGAAAAAGGTCGGTATTACTATTATCAGAGCATAATAGTAGATTTCAGATTTGAAGGGGCAGGCACAGGTACTGCTGTCCCTTCGAGATGAATTTAAAAACAAAGATTCGGAAGGATTTTTGTCGGATAGTGATTTTTTTTAACAATAGATCCTTAGTTAAGTTGACTTGAAAAAAAAATGATGAGGACCACATGCTTTTGTTTTTGTTGGTACTAATTATCAGGATTAGGGTCAGAAAAAATATATATATATATATATATATGTTTTGAAGGTAGAATCTATATAATTATATCAAATATAAGTATAGTTTAGTATTTTTTAAAAGAACACGACAAAAGAAACATATTTTGGAAATTTTTTGAGTCATGAGTAGGTTTACTAATTACGCTGGATCGTATTGACTCTGTATCTGAGAATTATGATGCAATAAGTGTAGAGAACGAAATTTGTTACGGCATGACTAGTCACAGTCACGTTACGTCACGTCATGTCACTTATGTCGATTACATGATGTGATTCGCGTGACGTGATCGCATTCGAGCGAAAATTACACGTCACGCTACGTCATGCGAATCAGTCACGTCATGTCACGTCACAGTATAAACATAGAGTATCAAATTTTTTTAGATGTATAGAGTATTCAAAATTTTCTTTGAGTGTAGTTTCAGTGATACTGGTACTCATGTAGCACTGATTTTTATTTTCTTTAGTTTAGACTAATGAATGTTTGTAATTTGAATTTTTTAAATAATGTCAGATGCCCAACAGTCTTTCTCAAAAAAAAAATATTTACAATATTATTTAATTTTCATATTTTTTATATTTTTTTCTTCTAAATTTTCAACAATTTTAATTAAAATATAAAAAATTAACGTGGCTAATTGATGTCACGTCACGTATGATCACGATTAACAAAGGATGTATGACATCCTTGTATGACATCGACACATTATCATTAAATGCCGAACAAGGATGTTGCAATCCCCGATTAACAAAGGGAATAGACGATTGCCACTCATTTATTACCTCTTGAACCCTGATCTCATCCTCAATTTCAGCCATATCATCTTCTCCAACAACTGGGATATCGAGATCAGGTTCTGAATCTGAGTCTGAGTCTGAGCCTGTATCATTATTTAGTTGGTCAAAATAATTATGCAAATCATCCGATACTGGTATTTCGGGGGGGACAGGTGAATCAGACACCGGTTTGTCTCTGCTACTTCCAGGTACACTACCCGGGTATGGGTCATAACTGTTCTGACTAACAACTGGTACTGACTCAATCACTAATTCAAGAAGTTTAAAATTCAGTACCGGAGTGGCGTGTCCAACCACCATATGCCATATCATTTCATGCTCCATGTTAATTAACTGGTATTTTTCTACTGAGCCAGGAGGCGTCGTGTTCAAATGCGCCCTGATTATAAGATCGAACTAGCTAGGAAGTAAACGAATACCAACATATACATGTCTTCTTAGCTCATCAAGACTGGTTGAGTCAGAAATCAGAAAAGTGCAAGTCGGTGTGTCTAAAATTTCACAATGATGTAACACATTTATTAAAACTTGAGACATTTCCTGAAAAAAAAATTCACAATTAATCTAAATATTATTTTTAATTTTACATCTTAAAAAATAATAAAAATTAAAAAAATAAACTTACTACAACCTTCAGACGAAAGCAGCAAATATAATGTAAAAGCCAATCTGTAGATAACAGAATACTCGTTTCATTAACCTACACATTATTTTTAATTTTATATCTTAAAAAACAATAAGAATTGAAAAATAAACTTACTACAACTCTCGGACGAAAACAAAAAATATAATGCAAAGGCTACTTAATTTTATATCTTAAGCAGAAAATATAATGCAAAGGCTACTTAATTTTATATCTTAAGCAGAAAATATAATGCAAATGCTACTTAATTTTATATCTTAAAAAACAATAAGAATTGAAAAATAAACTTACTACAACTCTCTCGAACGAAAGCAGAAAATATAATGCAAAGACTAGTCTGCAGATAACATAATACTCAAAATTTAGAATTTTTTGAAGAATTTCATTGGTTTGTAGTCTGTAAATATTTAGTATCGATCTGAGGAAGGAAGAAGGAACGAAGTAAGGGAGGAGATTAAGGCAGTGGAGATTAATTTTTATAAACAAAAAAAAGGGAACGGGATCCCAACCCGTTCCCTCTCCAAGCAACAGCAAGCACAAACCCAACGCAACAGCAACACACAACGCAACAGCAACACACAAGGCAGCAGGGATTCTCGAAAAAATGTGGGGGAACGGGTTGCACTTCCATTCTCGCAAAAAAAAAAAATAGAGAACGGTTTGCACTTTCGTTCCTTATGCTTTTTATAAAACAATCAGCAATCATATCGACAGGTGAACTTCAATTTTTTTATTTATGCTTTATAAAAAATTCTCGTAAAACAGCAGTAGGCAGTTGCCTGCCCCTGAAAAGAAAAAAAACAAATTGAATCAGGATCTCAAGTGGACCTTACCTATCTCTAAATTTGATTTTGCCTACTCCTGAATCACATAGTTTACTAGTCCGCTGACAAACAATTCTTAAGTCACACTAAAACCAGGTCCAGACAATTAATCAGTGGCTGATGTTATTTTATAGCTACCACAGTGAAAATCTTAGGTCATGTGCCAGTGCCCGACAAGAAGTTCAAAAAGCTTGTAAAAGTCTCCAACAGACTTATGCTTTTACAAACGAGCCAGTCAAAGTCTCCAACAGACATATAAAATTAATAAGTTAGAACAATTCTATAACAAGATTATTATCTTGTAAGAGCTTACAAAATATATTTTTCTTGTTAATTATGAAGTAAGGATCTTTTGTTGCAGTCTAGTTTCAAATGACCTATGTGTCAAATGGACCCCAAAAATAAGATGCATAATATATACAGAAAAATTAATTCAAAATTTGAATTTTTTTTTTATGATTGGCTCATAAATAGTGTAAATTCAAATCATTAATGTTGAGAATAATTTCGTAGATAATCCGTCAAAAGTGGCAGAATAGTGTACATTTTAGTCATATTTGGACAATACAAATACAAATAAGAATCTGTAATTTACAATATTTACCAATTTGTTATTCGTAATTTATAAAGTGTTTTAAATCCGAATCCATTTAGAACCCGAATCCGTTTAAAAAAATAAACCGAATCTGATTTCTACCTACCCCTGACTCAAATTCTGACTTCGCCACTGTATAGATGCATCCTCGGTTCGGTTCCTGAATGTATTTTAATTCTTCTTCCATAGGTGATTGTAAATTTGAGATAATTTCTTTTCTCGTGTACTCGTGAACAGTTAAAATTTTATATATTGTGGATTTTTGACAATATAATATACGATTGAATTAGAAGTTAATTTCAAAAAAATAAATTAGTGCATTTCTTAATGATACTCTTTGTATCGTCAAATGATTAATTGACGTGGCTATAATTGGTCTGAGAATAAGAATAAAGA
This sequence comes from Carex arenaria, assembly GCA_964058825.1. Classification (NCBI taxonomy): domain Eukaryota; kingdom Viridiplantae; phylum Streptophyta; class Magnoliopsida; order Poales; family Cyperaceae; genus Carex; species Carex arenaria. The sequence continues at coordinate 269,415 of CAXKVW010000956.1, forward strand.
TGATGTTAGTAATTTACACATTATATATACGCAGTCATACGCATTGATATAATGAAACATTTATGATAGGATTTTTTTTTTGCCAACTAAGAAAATTCTGCTACTTTTAAACAGTGGATTTTATTGTGTTTTCATATAGGTAAATATTAAACCTTTCAACGTTTGTATACTAAGCCGAATACTTGTGTGTTAATATTTCGATTAGCATGTCAAAACAGTATGAAAAGAATATTAATCTGAATGTTGTCCAGAGATTGCTAATTTTTGTACTATTCGGAATGTAAATATTATTTAGACTAGATGATTCGATACAGTGTCAATTTATTCCTACAAAATATTAAAAACAGAATAGTTTCATCTTCACTCTATTCCTAAAAGAGAACAAATAATTAAAAGCACATCAGAATGAAAATAAACAGTCATTATTTTTTAGTTTGGCTATTCTTTTGCATCCAAATACGATCAAATATAGTTTATGATACCCTTTACTTTGATTAAGTAATTATAGTATCTTCACATAAGTCCGGTAATTAAAAGGACTACAACATTTTATGTGAATTCAGAGAAAAATAGACAGGGGCGGACCCAATGTAGTCCGGGGGTAGCCCCCTCTCCTGGATTTTGAGTTTTAGTGGAAATTTATTGGTTCCGACTGGCTTTACCCCTCCTGAAATTTTTTTTGCTCCCATCTGAAAATTATAATTGATAATTCGGATTAAATTTATAGTTAAAATTAAAATAAATTTCTTGAAATATGATTGGTAATTAATTAATTATAATTATAAGTCAGAATATCATAAATTACAAGTCAGAACACTATAAAGTATAAGTTAAAGTATTATTTTTTATCAAATATCTAATTAGTTAATGAATTTAAATCCAACTAGCTATTTAAATCCAAATTTATATTTTTTTGTTTCTAGATCCGCCCCGAAAAATAGATATTGTGGGCCAAAACCCGAAGTGACAAGAAATCAATAAAAAAAAATGAAAAGAAATGGGTAGGAGGAAGGTCAGAAGATTTTGGAACGGAGAATACAATCATTTCTCTAATAAAGATGATTAAAAGTAGATATTTGTATCTGATTTTAGAAAAAGGTCGGTATTACTATTATCAGAGCATAATAGTAGATTTCAGATTTGAAGGGGCAGGCACAGGTACTGCTGTCCCTTCGAGATGAACTTAAAAACAAAGATTCGGAAGGATTTTTGTCGGATAGTGATTTTTTTTAACAATAGATCCTTAGTTAAGTTGACTTGAAAAAAAAAATGATGAGGACCACATGCTTTTGTTTTTGTTGGTACTAATTATCAGGATTAGAGTCAGAAAAAAATATATATATATATATATATATATGTTTTGAAGGTAGAATCTATATAATTATATCAAATATAAGTATAGTTTAGTATTTTTTAAAAGAACACGACAAAAGAAACATATTTTGGAAATTTTTTGAGTCATGAGTAGGTTTACTAATTACGCTGGATCGTATTGACTCTGTATCTGAGAATTATGATGCAATAAGTGTAGAGAACGAAATTTGTTACGGCATGACTAGTCACAGTCACGTTACGTCACGTCATGTCACTTATGTCGATTACATGATGTGATTCGCGTGACGTGATCGCATTCGAGCGAAAATTACACGTCACGCTACGTCATGCGAATCAGTCACGTCATGTCACGTCACAGTATAAACATAGAGTATCAAATTTTTTTAGATGTATAGAGTATTCAAAATTTTCTTTGAGTGTAGTTTCAGTGATACTGGTACTCATGTAGCACTGATTTTTATTTTCTTTAGTTTAGACTAATGAATGTTTGTAATTTGAATTTTTTAAATAATGTCAGATGCCCAACAGTCTTTCTCAAAAAAAAAATATTTACAATATTATTTAATTTTCATATTTTTTATATTTTTTTCTTCTAAATTTTCAACAATTTTAATTAAAATATAAAAAATTAACGTGGCTAATTGATGTCACGTCACGTATGATCACGACGTGACTATTCACGTGATATGGCCATCTGCCACAATTTTGATCATGTCACGTCACGTTACGTGAAAAAAAATGTTGATCACGTTACGTGATCAAATCACGGCGTATTTGTCACGTTACGTCACAGCGTATCGCTTATTTCCTTATCTAAATAAGCATTGTATTTGTGTTGGTTGAATTCTTGTCAAGAAAACACGCTAAGAAAATCACAAAACAAGACAGATTTTAATTTATTTATGTATTTTTACTTAAAAGTGAATCTTACGATATCATTTTTACACAATAAAAAAAGGAAGCTTAACATTTAAGAAATTGTGTTTAAGAAAGATTAAATTGAGCTTTATTAACCTTTTCTCAGAAAAGAAGAAGAAGCTTGATTTACTAATACATTTTGAATTTTTGATAGGTTTAGTTGTCCATTGAAATGTAGTAGAGTAACGTATAAATCAATGCTTATTAAACAACTGTTCTCCAAAACAAAAAATAATGGAATTATTTAAAGTGCAAGTACTAATTTTATGAGAGCAAAATATAACTTGATACAATTTACAACAAGTCTGACGTCTCGTATTTAGAATTTGGATCACTAAAGTAATTCAAAATTTAAAGTTGGATTCGAACCGTCTGATCAGATCCGCACTAATAGTAAAGAAGTACTGTGATTTTTAACTTTAACCGGGTTGGTCCGGATTCTGATCGAACGGTTTGGATACAAACTCAAATTTTAAATTACTTCAGGAATCCGGACCCTCTTATTTAACCGTTTGGCTTTAAAGTCGTTGCAACTTTTGTTTGTTCTTGCTGTTTAGCGGGTCCCACTTTCAAAACAATCCAGCGTTTCTCACGTGATAGCACCTGTTTGGCTCCACAGCACAGTAAAACGTAACCCAGATGTCGACACCGTGTCTCCCTCGGATACTTTATTGCATACAGTTACGGGGTCGTGTCCAAACGAGTTCAAACACGAAGAGATACTGTGGGACCCAACTGTCATAGTACGTGGAATCAAAAGCGTCTCGTATCTGGTGGGAGACAGTGAGAGTGCTTGAGTGGTTGTCCTAAAATCTCCCAAAAGCTCAGGGAAGGATAGAGATAAAGAAAAAGAGGGGAAGGAGCTCATCCTCCACGTGACATCTGTTTATCCTGTCACTATCTGTGGGATTGGCTGTGGCTGTGTGTACTGTCAAAGAGTGTGTAGGGCTCACATATGAATTTTTTTTCTCTTTTCTAAAACAAAGTTCCTTAAGTTCAATGTTAAATATATTTTTTGGTGAAAATTAGGCTTGCGTTTTTCTTTTGTAGAGAGGTCAGATTCATTAACCTTCATTTTTTAAGGCCTATAATGTTTTTATGTATAATTTTATAATAGAATAAGGCTAGCATGCTACCTGTAGCATAGTAACATGTCGTACTACCTCTTCAAAAACCTATTGAGTAAACTTCAAACGACAAATCCAAACGTTGAAACCAATCTACTACACAAGTGATGTATTTACATGTCAAAATTAGAATGTTTTGAATTCATTTGGTATAAAGTCAAGCGGTCAAAAAAATAAGAATTTTAAGTTAATTTTAATACATTCATTATTTTTTTGACGGCTCGACTATATACTAAATGAATGTAAAAATTTGTAAATTTTATATGTAAATACATCACTCGTGAAGTAGATCGGTTTCAACAGTTTAGATTTGTCATTTAAAGTCTACTCAATAGGTTTTTGAAGAGGTAGCACGATATGTCACTATGCTACAGGTAGCACGCCAGCCTTATTCTTTATAATGATAAATAGTCAAATATTTGGTATTGTTTCGAGTTCTTGTTTCATGTCGGTGAATATGTAAATCGTATGAGAATATATTTATATTATTTTATTTATGTGCTTGTGGTTTTTTTTGTTATCGGTGCTATTTTAAAAGAAGTATTCAATTTTTGTCTTTATTTACTTTATTTTTTAAATCTCAATAGTAAAACTTATTAAAATTTAAATATAGATATAATTAATTGATATGTTCTAAATTCTATGTCTTATGTATTAATGTCCAACCGTCTAATTTCTTCATGTATTACGAATATTAATGATATTTACTTATAATTTCAAGAGCGCATATTTTATAATTACTAATAAATCTCAGCTAGTATGATCACACTATGTGATATTATTTGTATTTTCATCAACTAAAAAGTTTATTACGCAATTTAAAAATTATACCGGAAATTCATTTTAATTTTTTAGGCATTTATTATTTTATGTACTATCAAAACACGTTACACAGTGCAAATTAAAAACATATAATAAATGATGAAGACTGATACACAAAACGTTTAAGAATTTTTAAAGAAGCACAAAACATATAAAATCTACTCAACATATCAATAAAAAAATGTATAATATGCTACCAAGTATTTTACTAACCCTACAAAAATTCGGAATAAAATTACACTATTTAATATTTGTATTTTATGACATCTTCGTTAAAAATATCATATTTTATGATTTGGAACAAACTTTTTAGATTCCTGAATAATACTCGATTTTCATTTTTTTTATTGAATGTGGGGCTATGAGATTTGCCGAGAATACATTTTGGAAATCTTTAATGTCATTTATGCATATTGATTATCTATTTGTTTGTATTATTTAAATTGTTGCATCATATAACATAAACACAATAAGATACAAATTAATTACCTATGATTATGTACTAATATGTCTGTTCTCTGATATTACGTCTTTTGAGACCACATGGTACGTCGCCAAAATATTAAAATAATTATGTATGTTTCTCCGAAGTTATGACTAAAATTTTGCCTAGGATCCTTATGCACGCTAGGTGAACAACCACTTCCGTTGTCCAACCAGCAGGGTAAGTGTATATGATTATATGTAATCACTTTAACAACCTTAATATTGTTGGAAATGATATGTCCGATAATTTGCACATCAAGAATATCTAATCCGACGCAAAACCAAACTTCTTAGGATAGTATAACCCAACACAATATGCATGATTTGGATGGATCCATATATGTTATTTTCTAAAAAAAAAGACACACCCTCCTTTTATCAATCTCTCTCTCCCCCTCTCTCTGTCAAAGCAGGGTGCTCCTTTTCTTTGAGAAAATAAGCAGATTTACGTCTACCGACTTCTGAAACTTTAAGAAAAAAAAGAAGCGAATTTAGTTCCAATTTTAATGGTATGATAGATGTGGATTTTCAAATGGTTGTTTATCACAGTATGTCGGTAATCCATTTGTTCGTATTATCAAACCTAATATATTGAGTTAGAAAATTAAATATTTCTAATATTGGTCATTTGATTATTGGCTGTGTACACTGCACGTAAATGTTCATTTACAAGTATTTGCATGCAATAACTTATTTAAATTAACTTAAAATTTGCATTATTTAATTCTGAATATAGATTTCTGGTAAGTTCACAAACTAAAATTAATTCCCACATTAATTCCTCCGCTCTATATTTTTTAATTCAAAAGTTAGAGACGGACAGACGGACTCTTTGAATAAGTTTGATGATTCTGAATCTTAATAATTTTATATTTTATCCGTTGACCATGAGTTTAATAAATAAAAGATTCTGAATCTTTATCACTACTTTTCCTTTCAGTTTCAAGTAACATTATTTTAGAAATAACGAGATTGCTTGTACTATTCAATTACTACAATAGCACAGAAAATCCTTTCTCATCCCTCTTGCCTTTTTTTCCGCTCAAAAGTTGTCTACATCACAAAAGATCCAAATCCTATACAGGTAGGTAGATAACTAGATATACATGGTGTGACGGTGACTCCCACACAACCCATCCCAAGCTTCCTCGCCTAACCTCGCCGCCTCCGCCTGTGCTCGCCAGCCTCGCCTAACCACTTCTCCTTCCTCCATGTTCGATGAACTCGATTATTCTTTAATTAATTATACACCAATAAAATTATTCCCTAATTATTATTTAATAACTGCCATAGCTTATTAGCTCCGCCAGACATTTTTTATCTATTTATTTATCTTTGAATGCAGAGTGAGGCAGACAGGATACGTCATACCTGGATACGCTCCACCTCTTTAGGTTTTTTATTATATCTTCACAATGGCGTTTGACTAAATAATGCGACAATCCCTTTTCATTCCCCTCTCCGCTGACTCTTTTAGACGGACTTCTTCAATCGCTCCTTTTAATTTCTGGAATATTCTATTTTACGCGCTCATATTTCTCCTTGATATTCCCTCCTCCCCCTCCTCTTCCAAATAGTGATAGAGCAGCCATTAGCTGAGAGGCTGAGATTGGTGCAAAGGGTAAGATGGGAGAAGCAGGGGATAAGATAACGATCGGGGTTTGCGTAATGGAAAAGAAGGTAGGTTCAGATCGGATTCGCTCGTTTCTCTTTTCCGAGCTTATATCGTTTTCTCGTTGCAATTGTTAGATGTTTCAATTGATGTACGCGGTTCTTTTCAGGCGGTATCTCCTCCAATGGAACAGATTCTCGATAGATTGCGCGCCTTTGGCGAGTTTGAGGTACTCGCATCACATCTGCTCCACATAAGTTTTTTTATTTTCATTTTTTCGTTTTGATTTGTAAGGATATCGCACCTTCTCATATGCATTGGTATTCTCCTTATTCGGAAGTCGGGTATTTATCCCCACACGATGTTATTCTGTGCTAAATCCTATTTTATTGGATGCAATAGGAACCCTATCCTTGGGAGTTGGATAAGGGGAATGGTATTAGTACCTCAATTTGCATGTTTCAGCTTACCATCCCATGGGATGGTTTATTCTTTCTCTGTGTCCTGTGCTATTCACCTGGATTCTCTCTATTCTCAAGCAGGAGATAACCTTTTAGGTGGGCAAAGTAGCGTTGCATGTATTCTGATGCATGACCAACTTTCTGAAAACTTTAATTGACATGTAGTAACATGGTACCTATGCCTGCGCAGATTATATTTTTTGGTGACAGGGTTATTCTCGAAGAGCCAGTGGAGAGGTACTTTCATCACCATTATTCTTTTAATTGTTCATTATATTTTTTAAAAGAATTTATCTGGGAAAATGAACTTTTTGACTGTGTAATTCCAGCTGGCCATTCTGTGATTGCTTAATTGCTTTCTACTCAACTGGATATCCACTCAAAAAGGCTGAAAGTTATGTAGCTCTACGAAGGTTGAACATTTCAAACTAACAATTGGTACTCTTAGCGTTAGTAAGAGCACCAAATCTATGCATTGATTTTTAACTGAATTTATCTATTTATTTGTACTATTGGCTAGGCCTTTTTTAGTGAATGAATTGGAGCCACAATACCTTCTCCATGATCGTAGTAAGGTTTATGAGGTATTGACATTTTCTTCTCTATTCTTATCTATAATTTTAATTAATTTTAACTTCAATTTTTGCATGTGCATGCAATGTGATGGTCGTTTCTAATGCATGTCTTTCACTAGATACTAATCATTGTTTTTCTGTTTCTTTGTTTATGCTTGGTAACGTAGAGGCTAAAAATGTATGGAGTGCCAGTCCCCAATAATGCAATTGTGTCAAGAGAATATCCAGGTCAAGAATTAGAATACTTTGTTGAGCAAGATGATTTTGTTGAAATACATGGGAAACGGTTTTATAAGCCTTTTGTGGAGAAACCTATAGATGGTAAGATGTTCTCAATTAATGTGAGTTCAATTTTTTTTCTGGTATAATTAGCATGTTTCATAAATTTCAAATTATGTCACTGACTGTGAGTCTACCTATGAAGGGGATGATCACAGTATCATGATTTACTATCCGAGCTATGCTGGTGGAGGAATGAAGGCATTGTTTAGGAAGGTCAGCTCTTATGTCTCACAATATACTTAAAAGTTGGTTGCGACACAGGGCGGGTGTTGGGGTGGGGGATATTTTCTTAATTTCTCCGTGCTTGCTAATACAAGGTCTTCATGATATGCAACTCTTCAGGTTGGAAATCGGTCAAGTGAATTTCATCCAGATGTCCGAACTGTGCGACGGGAAGGTTCTTATATCTATGAGGAGTTCATGCCTACAGGAGGAACAGATGTGAAGGTTAATTTTGGCTTTTCTTTTCATTATACTTCACTTGTAGATTGTGGTTTAATTATGTTTAAGGCTAAGAGCTTGGGTTGTATACATTTGGGCAGGCCGGTCCTGAAGATTTTGGGATTTTGGGGCCTGGGGCGGGAGAAAAGTTTGGGCCCTTTATATATACAATTATTTATTTATTTATATGCCAATAGATCATACCTATTTATAGAAAAGTTTGGGCCCTAATATTTTATTTATTTTTAATATATACATTTTTTTTTTTTAATGTATACAAACTAAATTTTTTTTTTGGGCCCCTGGGTGCCCTGTACTTGGGCCGGGCCTGCGTTTGGGGTCTACTAAAATCGTTGACTATCCCACTTGCTAGAATATTCGCACTGGTAATATGTAGGCACAGTTCAATCTAAGACGAGTAAAACATAAAGCAAATCTATTCTTGTACATCATATGTCCAATTTGTTATGTACTTCCATCCATGTCATGACCAATATAGTATATCTTTGAGAGTATTCCTAGACTATTCAAGCATCGTCTTCTGTACAGGTGTACATTGTAGGTGCAGGATATGCGCATGCAGAGGCACGCAAGTCTCCAGTCGTTGACGGAGTTGTTATGAGAAATTCTGATGGAAAAGAAGTAAGAGACCCAATCGTTATTCCCTATCTTGCTCCTGATGGAGCATCATGTTTAATATTATATGGTTCTGCTGAAGTTCCCTTACTATAATGTATTTACGCTCAGGTAAGGTACCCGGTGCTGCTAACTCCTGCCGAGAAACAAATGGCCAGGGATGTCTATCGAGCTTTTAGACAAGCGGTATATCGAATCACTTATAAAATTTAATCTACTTTTACTGTAAAACTTGTTCATCATTTTGGCCTAATAGTGGGTTGGGAAAAGCTTGTTGGCTAACAAACTTGGGAAGACCTGGTTTTCTTAATTCAGGTGCTAGTTGCAATGGCTGCAAAACTTATAATGCGTGCACACGTTATACTTCGTAGGTCTGCGGTTTTGATCTGCTAAGGTGTGAGGGGCGTTCATATGTCTGTGATGTTAATGGATGGAGCTTTGTGAAGAATTCGTACAAGTAAAGTCTTATGTTGCTTCAGTTTTTCTTAATTGTTCTCACGAAAACAAAATTGCCAATTTAAATAAAAAATAAAAAGGTAAAAAATTACAAGCTTATTTATGGTATCTATCTCATTACAAGAAATCTAATTGGTTAGGTACCATGATGATGCAGCATGCATCTTGAGAAAAATGTTTCTCGATGCAAAAGCACCTCACCTATCATCAACTGTACCACCTACTCTACCATGGAAGGTGAATGAGCCAATCCAGCCACCTCAGGGTATTACCCGTCAGGGAAGCCTCGGTATTATAGGTGCATTTGGCCAGTCAGAAGAGCTCCGTTGTGTTATAGCTGTTATTCGTCAGTAAGTGCAATAGTTCTAGTGAGATGATTTTTTTTTATGGTAGGGAGAATTGTTAATTTGATATATTCTCTTTCAAGTGTTGCTTATCAGTACTTGTAACTGTACCGATAATGCATTGCCAGTACAGAATGTGCATCTACATGTACCTTAATTACCATTACTGTGCTTTTATTTTGTTATCTTTAAATAGTGGTGATCGCACACCAAAGCAGAAAGTGAAGTTGAAGGTGACAGAAGAAAAGCTCCTCAATCTGATGTTGAAGTACAATGGCGGGAAACCTAGAGCTGAGGTAACTCAATACTCTAAACCCTAAATCTCGGTAATAGCACATGTTCTTATAGCAACTAATTTCTTTGTTTAATTATCCTTTGAAGACAAAGCTGAAGAGTGCTGTGCAGTTGCAAGATCTGTTGGATGCTACAAGAATTCTTGTACCACGCACTAGGTATTTTTTACTTGAACATTTTGTTCAGTTGTAATATTTTGTAAAATATATGGCTCTTAGTAAACCATTTACTTGAATCTGAATGTACTTATAATTCCAATATTACCATTGAACAAAGTTATTTATGATTAATATTAGGTCTGGTCGTGAAAGTGATAGTGATGCTGAACTAGAGCACGCAGAAAAGCTCCGTCAAGTAAAAGCCGTTCTTGAGGAGGTACCATTTATGCAATTGAATTTGACTTCTTTTCTGCTACTTCGTTTCTTGCTTATTCTAATAAATATGCTCTTGTGGTGACTGTCAGGGGGGACACTTCTCGGGGATATATAGGAAAGTTCAGCTGAAGCCACTAAAATGGGTAAATGTCCCGAAGAAAAATGGAGAGGGTGAAGAGGAGCGACCTGTTGAAGCTCTAATGGTTCTGAAGTACGGTGGTGTGCTTACTCATGCTGGAAGAAAACAGGTTACTTCTCTACAGTTCATCTTATGAACCCTATGTTAGAGTTATGCCTTTTGTCAATCCAGTAGATATAGTAGCGAATTTTGTCTTTATTTCCTTGCCGATTAGAATGTCAGGTTTTAATCCTAACTTTCCCATCACTCTGTACACAGGCTGAGGAGTTGGGGAGATACTTCAGGAATAATATGTATCCAGGTTGGTTTATAATTAATTACTATAATTTTGCCAGATGATGCAACTTTCTGAAATGCAATGGATATGATCATGAATTCGTTGATTTGGTAAATTATGTATTATACTTCCATATCAGCCACTTAATCCTATACTGTGCACAGGAGAGGGGACTGGGTTGCTTCGTCTTCATAGCACCTACCGCCATGATCTCAAAATATACAGCTCTGATGAAGGCCGTGTCCAGGTTAAGTATTGCTTTAAGTTTAAATGATGGTTAACAGACTAAGATCTACCTCTGTATACTTGATCTTGTCTATTTTCTTATAACTTAGAACACTCTTGACAATTCTGACTCGTAAATTCGTGGAATCACAGATGTCTGCAGCTGCATTTGCCAAAGGTCTTCTTGATTTGGAGGGAGAGCTAACTCCTATTCTGGTACTACTGTTTTTTCTCCTTTTCATAAATAACTTGACTGGCTGTTGATAATTACACTGGTAACTATGTTTTGATATTGTTTTCAGATATCTCTAGTTAGTAAAGATTCATCAATGTTGGATGGGCTCGAGGATTCTAGTGTTGAGATGGATGAAGCAAAGGTTTGTTCATTTCATAATTTCTCTAATGCGACTTTATTATTTTATCCGTTTTTAAAGTTAAAAATTTAAATCAATAATTGATTTGCAATTGGATGGAGCTGCAGGCTAGGTTGCAGGAAATTATAATTTCAAATATTAAGTCGGAAGTTATAAATGGATGTTTGGAAGCTCCATGGATGGTTGACGGTGCTGGTGTTCCTTCAAATGCTTCTCAACTTCTTCCAAAAATGGTATTTTGTGGATAAAGTTTATCGATGTTCCTCAGCTCCATTATCTCTGCTTTCTAAATTTGCATGCTCATTATTGTTAAATAGAACTCAAATTCTCCTGAACTGAAATATATATTACACAAATGTTTGCTCAAATGCTGGAATCGCTATTGTCTATGTAATGAGATATGATGCAATGCAGTACGGCAATAATAATTTCAATAGCAGGTGCAACAATGCTCCCAATACTTGCTTTTCGAAAGTACTGAATTATGGTTTGGCATTTATCAGGCTGAGTTAACAAAAGATATTACGGAGCAAGTGATGATGCTAGCTGAAGATGAAGACGAAAAGGTTGCCACCAGTAATGCTTACACTGCAAAGATTTCCTATGACCAAGCAAAGGCCTTTGGAAGGACGACAATTGACGCTGCTAGGATTGCTGCGGGGCTGCCTTGTGGCAGTGAGAGCTTCCTTCTGATGTTTGCTCGATGGAAAAAGCTCGAGAGAGACCTATATAATGAGAGAAAAGAGTAACTTCTCCATATACTTCTTTATTTCTTTTTCCTAAAAAAATTTCGCCACGAAACAAAGAATTACAATTGTGGCAGTAATTTATTAAAACATTTTGGGTGTTGCAGCCGGTTCGACATTACTCAGATTCCAGATGTCTACGATTCTTGCAAGTAAGTAGATACTTCTTTTGGTCATTGAGATATGTTTTTTTTATCCTGTATATTTCTTTTTTTATGTCACATGCACTTATCATTTCTCAATTTAACAAAATTTTTGCAGTAAGCTTTCTGATAGCTAGGGGAGATTATCGTTAGATTTGTTAGAGAGTTATTAAAACACTGTATTCTAATTATCAAACTTAAGAGTTGCCAGAAAAGTGGGCTATTTGATGTTACCACGGTGAAACATTACATACAAATATTGGATTAACAGCTTATTACAATATGATTACGTGTGTGTTTCCATTTATTCAATATGCTTCTATACCTTCCTTTTGTAACTCTCAATTAATGATAGGTATGACCTCTTGCACAACTCGCATCTCAATATTGAAGGCTTAGCTGAACTCTTTGAAGTTGCTCAGGTACCAAGAAATCACACTCTACTTGACTTCCGTTTGGAAGTTTAGCTCTTTTTTTTACAATAGCTTTATTTGGACAATAATTTTCTGTCATGGTAACATCAACCTTTTATCAACTTTATTTAGCTCCTTGCTGATGGCGTCATTCCAAATGAGTATGGTATAAATCCAAAGCAGAAGCTCAGCATTGGTTCCAAGGTATAACACTGTTAGTCATGATAAAAATCAATACATAGACTTGTATACTTAGACTTTCTTTTCTGTTCCACAGATAGCACGACGACTCTTGGGTAAGATTTTAATTGATCTGCGGAACACTCGAGAAGAAGCTCTCAGTGTAACTGAACCCAAATTATGTCAGACCGAAGCTCCATTTGATTCAAAGGCTATTAGTGAGCCTGCCATACAAAAGAGGCCTCATGACAATGATCAGGATGTGAGAAGAACTTCTAATGAAAGCTCAATGAGCCAGGAGGATGATGAGGATAAAGAGACAAAATATCGTCTGGATCCGAAGTCAGTAATTTATCTTCTTCTTTTTTGGTTCTTTTTGCGAAGTACACTTAACAGTTTTAATGTTTGGAGATGAGGGCTGATAAGACTTGATCCCCAGATGAATGTGATGGAAAAAGGCAGTACAAATAACCAAGTTTCAACAAGACGTGTTCCCAAAACCAAATTAAGCTAATATCAAACAAAGGAGTTCAATTTATTTATATGGGTCCCCTACTGGATAGTAAAGTGATATACAGTTGAGACAAGTTGAAAAAAATCAGGGGCAGTTTAGTCACTTGTAGTAATTAGTTTTTTTTTTTAATTGTTTGGTATCTTATGCAATAAACAAAAAGTGTTGTCTAAGATACAAATTTTGGATGTTTATGTTATGAGATCTAATGTGAGTTTCATACTTTCCTAAGGTATGCAAATGACGTGAAATCACCTGAAAGACAAGTCCGCACAAGGCTTTACTTCACATCAGTAAGGACAGATATATTCAGTTCAGTTCTTGGTCTTTTATCTTTCTGCAAAAATAGTCCAAATCTGAGACAGTAATTATCTTGTTTCTTTTTACAACAGGAATCACATATACACTCAATGATGAACGTACTGAGGTACTGTAACCTTGATGAGTCATTACATGGGGAGGAGGGCCTTGTTTCACAGAATTCTCTGGAAAAGCTTTTTAAGACACGGGAACTTGATTACATGAGCTACATTGTCTTGAGAATGTTTGAGAATACCGAGGTAAAGGCCCTGACTATTTATCAAATTAAAAGATGAAAATTTGAAACCAATCTAATGATGTTGCAAATATTCAGGTGCCGATAGAAGATCCAAAGAGATTCCGCATAGAGATGACATTTAGTCGTGGTGCTGATTTAAGTCCTCTGGAGGTGATCATATTTTTTTCTTTCTATTTATCCAAGAAGATCAATAATTATAAAATATTAAAATAAAAATTAAAAACATAAAAAGTTCCTTTTGAAAAAGGAGAAGAGTAACTAAGTTGGCAAGTCCAAATAGCCATTTTACCAAGGTCTGTTTTTTTTACTTTAAAATCACTTTGGAAGGTTGTTTAGAGTCTGTATACTACAGCAGGTAGGGGCCAGATTCTAATTATACCCTAAATGAACTGGAAATTGACCCTTCTTCATTTCATGAAAATGGAAGTACTAAAAGAACTGAACTGAAACAGCAATTAATTTTACTTTTCCCCTATTGTTAGATCATGAGAAAATGAAATCTGAGACCAAGTTTCTATTGTATTAGCAACCTGAAATCTCAGGCTGAGCCCTTTCAGACATACAGATGTGCATATTTATTACCTAACCAAGTTGCATGTCTAGACTTAATGCAATAAGCAACTGCAGTAAAAATGGTCTATCTAAAAAAAATTGGATCAAGTAAAAAATATTCAATAAATAAGAACATGAGCACAAATCAGATACAGAAAACCAAGAATAGAGTAGCAACTTATAAGAACATCATTTCCATTCTGGAACTAAGGCAGTCCTTATTCTCTCTCCATTCCTGCCTTCTCCTTGTAAAATAGTTGTACCCTAGTTTTTGGTTTAATGAAAAGTAGTAGACTTTGTGCCTACTTCCTAAAAAAATAATAATATTAGTTTCTTTGTATGCAGAAAGACAACATGGAGGCCCCTTCATACCTCCAAGATCACATATTACCGATAATGGGGCCAGAGAGACTGCAGGAGATAGGATCGTACCTAACCCTGGATAAATTTGAGAAGATGATAAGATCTTTTGCAATGCCAGCTGAGGATTTCCCGCCCCCTGCCACACCACAGCCTTTTTCGGGCTACTTCTCCAAGGGGATGATCGAACGATTGGTTAATCTCCTCCCCTTTCATTATAAGAACTCTGCCTCTTCATATCCAAAATAAGACCAACTGTTCAAGTCTCCATTAAACTTTGTTCCCGACCGTTTTGTCCGTTTTGGTTTTGATGCACTTGTATGAGGTATTTACCAAAAGCTGAATAGTGAAAGTTTGCTGAAGTGATTTCATACTTAAAATAGTTGTTGTTGCTAACTTAATTGTTTACAAAATAAAAAACACATCCAATTCAACTGTTTAAGTTCTTTGTTGCTAGAATAAGACGTGAGATATGCTTTGGGAAAGAAAATAATTAGCAATAAATGGAAACCAGAAAATGACAAATATGGTCATTGGGTCGTGCATTGTCATATGTAGTAGTAATTATAGTGAGTGAGGCTATGGTACTATGCATAGCGTGGATTGGCCTGTACTTTGAATCAATATCTCTGTTTTCAAAGTCCAAAAAGTCTATCCAAACCGTTCAACATGATCTCCATATGAAGACTTAATTTTATATTTTTTTAGATATGTAGAAAATCACTACTTTTGAATGGTCTAGAATCTTTAGATCAAGTGACTTTCTACCTGTCTACAAAAATAAAAAAAATATATAAAATTTAGTAAACAAGTACAATTTCATATGGAGATCATGTTGAACAATTCAGATCGGCTATTTGGACTTTGAAAACGGAGATATTAATCCATAGCATGGACTAATCCGCGCTATACATAGTACCATAGCCTCACTCATGGTATAATAAAGGATGACAACTGACAAATTGTGTTTGTGTTGCTAATTTAGTGGTTTAGAATCGAGCTAATCTATCTTGGAAATACCGTTACCAGTATCGAGGCCATTTTACTTGCCTAGTATTGATACTAATTTCGTAAGAGTTAAAAGAGTGTCTTGCATCAAATAAAAGATTTATTAGTACAAAAAAAGGTACTCAGAAAATCAACCATGGCTCTTTTATGAGAGGGAGCTTGAGAACCGAAAAGTACACAATTAGCTGATTGCATGTACCATGGGAGGGGAAGGCCAAACAAATTGGAGTCTCCTGAAACTATGGAGCAAATAAACAAAAAATTCTTTTAATCTTTTTGTTCATATAAATATTGGGTTGGGATGGCAAGTGAGTTTGGATGCGGAGCTGTCCCGTGAGCCTATGAACTTCCATCAAAAATAGGAAATAAAAGGTGTTGTGAGTTTGTTTTCTGAAATTAGTAAAAAAAAAAACACACACAATTTTTTATTATTAGGGTTTGAAAATGAAAAGGGTAACCCCCCAGAGGCTTCACTAGAGGTTTACCATAAAATCAAAATTAGGTACTTTGATATTTTCCAAAATAATCTAAAGTGTTCTTTTTGTCTATTTAACTAATTAAACAATACATATCTTTAATGCACTCAAATGATTTCTAATTTGGTAGTATGCTTTGTCAATTTATAACATCTATGTGTTGCATTTCAAGGTTTCTAATTTGATTCAGTTTGTCTTTTACCTTATTTGAAAGTTGTATAGCTTACTGAATTCTCATCGATATCACTTTGGAGTGCATTGCATTAATGTTTAATCTAAAAACAAAATTGCAGTCAAAGGCTGATCTTTTTGGGGGTCCTGTGAAGAAGAAAATCAAGCAGAGGTCAGGGACTGCAAGCGAAGGACAACCAAGCAATATAATGATTGAATCGTGATATAGTAAGCACAAGTGATGTATTCTGCCATAGTTAAAAGTCGTAGCAGAGTTTATGGCTTCTGTTTAAATTTTCCAAATGTTGGGTTGCAATTGGAAGCTGGGAGCATAATAAGTATATATTATGCAAACCTTTGTGTTTTTTTTTCCCCTTTTGATGAACTATAGCATGCGCTGTAGATTAGTAAAAATAGCAAGTAGCAGCTGCTCAAATTTCTGACTTGTGTTTACAGCTGAAAGTTTTTTGGGAGTTTGATCGGTGTGTTCCTCTCTGCAAGTGAGATGAGTCAGAAATTTGAGCAATTGCTCCAGAAATAACAAATTGGCTAACTTCTTGTCCAGTTCTTTTATTGCCATATTGTCTACTGGAGCTTATTTTGACAATTTTCTGTACCCAGATTTTATAGTACAGCCTGTTAGGAGTTGGCCATACTAAAATGCATAATTTTACTAGGCTTCTGTGGTACCTGGTTGAAATTAGCGTCAGTGGCCAGTGGGCTGTACACTGATACAATTGTAAGCAACATTCATCACTGCCGGTAACTTTTGAAATGTGCTACAAACGTCAAGTGGTATCTTTTACAACAAGGGTAGATAGTCGCTCCTTCGAAGTCACAATCGCGTTGACATGCTCAGGTCTTTAATCTCGGGGGCTTATATTATTATCTATATGACGTATATCCCTGCCAAAGACTTAGATTATCATTGAGATGGCAAAAATCCAGGCTAGCGTAAAGTTAACGAACAAATCACTATCAAGCCAGCTACAAGCAATCTTAGGCATGTCAAACTGGAAAAGTAATTCCAAATCAAAGTAGCTATGCCCTCGAATGACTCAAAAAGTCTATTATTAGTGCTCATATAATAAATAATATATTACATCTCATCTGGTGACAACCGTAAAACCACTTCCACAGTATACCGCAAGTCTAATAGTTGCAAGTGCACTTGCTTCCTCCAGGTTCACACTCTGTGGAAGTGCTTGATCACATGTATCTCCCAAGCCTAGCTGTCCATGCTCTCCCCATCCCCAAGTCATGATATTTCCTTCATCTATACAAAATAATTAACAAACAAATAAAAGGTAATGTTGATGGCAACCACACTGCAAAAGGTATACTTGGAAAATAGATTATAAGCACCTGTTAGCAAGGCAGAATGCTCAGCACCAGAAGCAATTTGGACAACTTTTTCTCCTTCTAGGCCTTCTACTTTCTCTAGTGATGGCTCTGAGGGATTTTCTGCAAATGATTTGCATAGTGAATAAAACAGTTGATTCTAAACCTGCCCAATAGGAAAACAACCACAAATGCATTTTTAATTGATTTTTAAGTGGAAAACAACTCTAAATTACTTCAACCACCACAAAAAGTGAATAATTTAGATTTTTCCTT
This sequence comes from Carex arenaria, assembly GCA_964058825.1. Classification (NCBI taxonomy): domain Eukaryota; kingdom Viridiplantae; phylum Streptophyta; class Magnoliopsida; order Poales; family Cyperaceae; genus Carex; species Carex arenaria. Next base: position 287,329 of record CAXKVW010000956.1, read on the forward strand.
TCCTATTGTAGATAGGCCCAATTTTATAAAACTGAAATAGATAAATTTACCATTAGTCCCAATCGTAAAAGCAGAAGGAAAAGACTGATCTTGCACAACATTGGCAGATGAAGATCCACTGTACCGTGAATGGCGATAATTGCCAATCATGTATACTTCACCATCTATGGCATAATTAAAAAACAAATTAATATTAAGAGTGTTCTTTGTCGACTTAAGTCTAGAAGAAACTTAGCTTCACTTAAAATCCTTGGGTTGCTTTATGATGTTAAATCATACATATATTCTATCATGTAACATAAAAGCAATGATTAAAAATTGCATACCAGATAAAACCACAGCATGATGCCATCCCAAAGCAACTTGAGAGAAACTTGATGATGATGGCACTCTTCTTGGATGTGAGTAGTTAATTTTACCACTGAATGCTCGGCCCCATATGTACAACTCTCCATTATCTATTTGAAACTATTTCCATATGGTGATCACAAGAGAAAGATATCACAGACAGAAGATTCTTAATGAAATTGTTTCCAAGTAAAACCCAACAGTAAATTTACTTTTCGCATATTTGCAACTAACACCGAACCTCCTTTGAGTGTAATTTAGAAATTATGAAAAACTGGGTTGAGCTGATTCAAGAGACTAGGTTTTATTTCCAAATGACTTAATCTTACACATGTTACATGTTATCTGCAAATATAGAGAACTATTAGGTCCATTTTAACAGAAAGACGTACTTTTATTGGCATATACTTTTGCAACTTGTCAGACTCGCCTATAACTGAGAAAGGTTGTTCTTGACATAGTTTTTTTTCCGATAAATTCACAAGAGCATGCGTGAAAATTTACAGAGAAGTAGCAATTAATTTACCAGTTAATGCAGCACTACGATCTCCATTTGCAAATACAGCTTCTACTATGCAGTTATCAAGTCCATCAGCAACTTCAGGAAATTTACATGATTTCTGGGTCTTAGATGAAATGTTACCAACTTGCCCATGTCTATTTGAACCAAAACCATATACTCGTTTATCTGTGATGAGTGTTACAGTGTGTTACATTAGTCCTTTGTCTCTTCCACATGATATATACTAATAATTGCATGCACCAATATGGTTCAATTTGAAACATAGAAAGAGTTTTACCATTAACCAAGGCAAGCGTGTGGCGGATCCCACAAGCTATCTCTTCAACTTCAGCATGCTTTGAACTAAAGAATGCAACTTCAGATGGCACATTACAAGACTGGATATCTCCATTTCCAAGTTGCCCAAACGATCCATCTCCACACATAAACAAACGCCCAGTATCTAGAGAAGGAAATATATAGAAAGCTATCAATATCCAACAGCAAAACATAGCAAACTGAATTTTCAAATTTGATGTGATAAAAACCTGTAACAAATGCAGAATGATTCCATCCAGCAGAAACACGTTTTATTTTAAAACCTTCAAAGAACTCTAAAAGCTTTGGTCTTCCACCGTTCTTGAAATCTCCATGACCAAGCTGACCATAGTCACTTCTTCCCCATGAGAGCACTCTCCCATCACCTGAAAGAAGAAAAATTAGATTTTTCAGACAAATTTGCAAAGATTCGTCTGACTTGTACTTCAGAGGAGTAAACAAAATTTTTCATGTATTTATCCTTTGGGAATGTAATGGGGCCTAATTCATGGCTGAAACACTTACTTGAGTCTCGTGACAGAAGCGTGAAATTGTGATTTTCTAAAATTGAAACAAGAGATTCTAGTCTTTCGAGCTGTGAATAAAATTATCCAGTTATTAACTGTGATATTTTTAAACGTTATCAAGATTATGTGTGGATTCTTAGATGTGGCTAAGTAAGGTCAATTTTGCAGCTCAAACGCTTGCTGAAATGCCAGCAAGAAGAAGTTCCTACTGGCAAATTCTGATGACGGTATAGTATAATCAGGAAGAGGAATTTAATTAACTACCTCTTTTGACTGTATCAAGATTCAGGGGATTACCTAGTCATGTTGAGACAAGACAATTCTTCTACTGATCAGCTTCTTTAAAGGGAAGTTAACTGTAGGGACTACTTTTTAACTTTAATGATATAGAGGAACTCATTTTTAAAAGCTTCCATTATTGATTTAAAAATAAGGAACGGTTAATTCATATACATTGATGAAGCAAACAATATTCAACCAATCAATGAACCCAAAAAGGTACTTAAATGCATGCAAGCAAAACTCCCAAGTACGCCGGACTATAATAAGATCACTGAGCACCAAGCTGTTCAACTAAAATACTTTACTGCGCAGTGCAAAAGAATTTTGCTATGCAGCTCCCAATTGATATATCTACTCGTTGGGCGGTCAACACAACTAAGTGCAACTAAATACTGCCAAGTATCAGCTAACCATAAAAAAAATAAAAAAAATGAAAAGGATAGATTCGTTACAAGAAAGTGCGATGGAATGGGCGCCGCCACAGGCGAGGCGAGAGATTGAAAGAGGAGGTGAGAAGCGAAGGGGTTGAGGAAGGTACTCGTCTTGGAAAGATCCGGTGCCAAGCTGGCCGTCCGTACCAGCTCCCCAGCTCCATCCCCATATTTCTCCCGCCTCTGCGTCTTCTTCCTTCTCTTTTGCGTTGTATTTGTTACCTCCTAGCAAAGCCTCTTCCATGTCCGATAATTCCACGTTTCTCCGCTTTTCCTGGAAGGAGGGCGCTGTTTTCATTAGCTGAGAGAAATTTTTACATTAATACCCAATTTGCCCTTTTTTTTTAATACAATCAGAGAATCCAACTGAATTAGCAGTGTGCTTATTTTCTTCTCTTTGCACATAAATGAAAATAGATCGGGTTATACAAATTACTGAAAATAATTTCGGAACTAGAACAAAAATTGTGCGTATTGAGCATCTCTAATTATGATTTATGAGTTTTATTGTAGGTTGCAATCTTACATATGTTCGGTTATCAAAATCTTTTATCTGTATAATGATTGACCTATATGAGTAAGTTTTGAAATGTTATCAATTATGTTTTTAATCAGAAATTCAGAATTGGATGGACTAAATTAAAAAAAAAATAGAGAGAGAGAAAACTAAGAATTTCTAATTAAAAATGAAATGTCTATTTCCAAAAGGAATATTTTATAATTTCCTATTTTTTACATGAGAATTTTTAAAAGTTAGTTCACTTAATTATCTAGTTTCGTTAGAGAATCCTTTAGATTCATATAATTTATTTGATAATAATTAACTTTATGAAGATGAAAAACTAATATGTGATTCCACCGATTTTTTTATTAATAAAAAATTGCGAATAGGGATTGTTTTGCTAGAAAATCGAAATATAGGGAAAACGCATCCCGTTCTCCGGACAGTACAAAATTTCCCGTCCAGACTAATAATCCGCTAATCCAAATCCTTAACAGTTAAGCAAGAAAAAAAAACAAAAAACCTAGGCAGGATAGATTATCCAGTCTAGCACTGTAGCAATATATTTTGTTTGGAGTTTGTTTTCATACAAGGGAATGATAAAAAAAAAATTGCTACAATGATGGACGGGATGATCTATCCCGTCCTTCATTGTAGCATTTTTTTTTTAATACCGCTAATTAGGATTAAGATTAACGGGACAAGATAGTTTATCCCGTCCAGCTATAGTATTGGACGAGATAAACCATCCCATTTTTTCTATTGATTTTTCGGCAGTATGATCTCCTTTCATGATATTTATTTTATTTTATTTCGATTAATAAAAAATCGGTGTGATTCTACAAGTGTAAATGATCTTGCTCAAAAAAAAAAAGTGTGTCAATCAGTCAATGATCGGATGGATTGTTTTCATACATGTAATCATCTATTACTAGTCCTTTTTATGTCTTATCATTATCATTATCTATTTACTAGTCAATAATCGTATGGACGTGTACCATATCTGAGAAGTATTAGCCGAAAAGCACTTCGAAACCAGGTTTAAGGCTGTAACTGATATAACAAGCATGCAT